>PNEQ01033522.1:0-72128 GCA_003012365.1 Medauroidea extradentata | reverse complement strand
TGGCTGTTGTCTACATTCGACTGAATTCTATCTCTAGAATTCTTTGTTTTCTGATGTAATAATAAACAAAAAAAGGGGAAAAATATATTAAAAACTTACAGAATTCCTCTACAATTTTTTTGTATGTTTATATAGTATTTTAATTCTTTCTATTTTTGTACTTTGTCATTCAACAGGCGTTTTATCAGCAAAACATGAGTGGCGTACGTCCACAAACCAATAAATTTTAATATTCTTCATGGCACAGTTGCATAGCTTAGGATATTTATATTTGTAACAGAAAAGTATTCGGCATGCTTAGTGGGTTGATGGCTTTGCAGTGAGACAGAAAACTGTTCTACGGTGCAATACGTTTACTGCGTATGAAAATTCCCGGCCTGTGTGCAAGACACTTCTCGCATTTTTTAAACTAGGGCTACGCTTTGCACTTGTGTAAAAAATTAGAAACGTGAAACTTTCATAAATTAGAGATAACGGCCCATAACCGATGATGCATTGGTTGCGCTACTGCTCGGGGCCCTGTTACCAGCTCTGTTTGTGATAAATTACCCTGAAATAAAATTCCCCTGCAACCAGGCTTTCACGATGTTATGACCAGGTCTCTGCAGGTATTAACCAGAGCACATTACTTATGTGTGTGCTTGCTAACGTCTGCAACTTTTTCTCACACGGCAAATTTATTTCAAGAGGCAAAATGGTAATGTAAGTGTACCTTGCGTTGCATTTTCAAAACGGATTTCTTTGGAAATTATTAGTAGTTAAAAGAGTTTCAGTCACAATCGAAAACCGGGAAAATTTTCCATCATGTTTTCATGAGATTTTTATCTGCAAAGATTTCCCTGACAATAAGTTTCTAAAGAATTTTCGTAAGCATATGTAAATGTTCACCCAGTAAATTGAGCTTGATAAAAGTTTACAGTATACAAGTTCAGTTAGGAAGGAGTGTGACAATTTTGTACCGTGCTATAATAACAAAATATACTACTCTATATTAAAGAAACGAAACTCGTTAACTATTTCTAAACATGGAGAAAATAATAATACCCATTATTTAAGAACAATACAGTGTGGAAAAACAACGACAGTAATTCAAAAATATTAGTATCCATACATTACCTACGAAGACATAATTCGCAAAACCTGTATAAAATTTTTACATTTTTACGAAAGCTGTTAGAATTTGGTAAATAATATTTTCATTGTCGTTAGTTGCTTCTTTTCGAAACCCCACTTCTATGTAGTAGTATGTCTAATCTGCAAAGCACTACAACATTCTGTATTTTCTGTGAGCTTCGTAGGAAGTATGTAATGTGTGGCGTTTATGATAAATATAAAAAACTGTCTTTATAGGATGTTAAGTACATCGTTTTTTTACGGTTTTCTAGCTGCACTTAATCTGGCTTCAATGCAAATATTACATAGTTTGCGTAGGCCTACATTCTCTCACAGTTTTTGTAGAGTGTTCTAATTGATTTAATATTTTTCACTCAATAAAACATAAAATTATTAGATTGAATATTGACTGCAACTTCACCAGAAACAATATTTACCTTAACGAAAGGGATCATGTTATCCACAGTGTTTACAGAATGAGGAAGTGAAAAAATTCATCACACCCGTAAATGGAATTTAGCTGGTTGGCGAATCAAAGTTTATTTGACTTATGCCTCTTCAATTAACTATTAAATTGAAAGGAGTGTACTGATAACACAGTGTTTTGCACACTATACAATAGTTTATATATTTAAGATATTTTCCGTAGAATAATATTACACATGTGTACTTTTCAGAGCCTTACTTTGTTACCCTATGTGAGCATTTAAGAACTATAATTTCTCATGTGTTAATGCCAAGAAAATTAGATAAAAACCAAATTTTACCCAATGTGTACTTTGTACTTATTGATGACTAGCGGTTAGTGGCGGAGAAGGAATTATCAAAATACTTTGGGAAGTGAGCAGTGTATAAAATGATCATTTAGAGTTCATAGTAACATTGCAAATTATATTTTGTTATTGACAGTTGACGGTAAAGTCAGCCCCTTTTGAGGCCATGTTATTACTTTTTTTTTTAAAACATTGAACATTACAGTGTAGTTGATAAACACATAGCTTACATTACAAACGATAACACAAAAATGGTCAAAAATATACTTATTGGTCGTTAATGCCGGTTAGGAGGACCTTAAAAGGGGATTACTTTTTCGTGATAAGCTTATAAGCGAGCTACACGTTTGAAGGTTTCATATAATAACTTACTTTCCCTAAAAAATTGGCACTAACGCTATGTACAGAAGCCCAGAGCTGGCAATATAATAATCGCACAGTGAAAATCGTGGGTTAAGTTGGAGACGATATTGTCAGTGGCAAAATGTTAAACGACGGCATGTTACGTGGGCAATTTGGGAACAAATTAAGGAGATAGTCTCTTCTTGTGCTCCAAGCCAAAGTATTAGTTCATGTTTGTTACGTCAAATAAATGTATAATCATGTTTGAACTGCTCAGTATTTTAACTTGCGCCCAATTGGTCAGAACAGTAGTAGTAGGATATCAATGTAACGCACGAGCGGACTTACTCCGTGCTATGTTGGAATGTTATGCACGTAAAATGGCATCGTACGACATTTTGCCACTAAATTTCGTCTCCATTTCAGTCTAGGATTCGAGTTATGTGCTTATTACACAGCCGTTTCCAAACACTATGTGTGTGTATGTGTACGTCTATATACACACATGTATATATACACACACCTCATACACATATATACACACACACACACGCCTCACATGCATATATACACAATTACCTCACACATACATAGGCCCTACATATATATGGCCGCATTCAACTGGCTGCTGAGTATACTGGCCAATAATAGGTCAAATGGAACACCATCACCGTAAGTACATGACAATATAGAAGCTGAGCTCAGATGGAATGCTTATCAGTAAGGTAACCACTGGGAATAATGACGTCTGCATTTTAACCTAGTAATATGCGTTATAATAAACTTAATTGCTTATGTTAAAACAATTATAATTTTGGAATTCGTAATAGACATTCTTTTGCTAATTACTCTTTTAAGCAAAACATATTAAGCATATAGAAAGAAAAAAATATTTAAACTATACCGCAAACCGTATTTAAAACATTTGATTCGTCGAAATAACTTACTTCTAATTATTTCCAGCACTATCTGTGTTTTCTTTACATAACGTCAAAATTGTAATTAAAGTGTTAGATTCGGCAAATATTCTCGCCATACATTTTTGTCTGCTACTTCTTAGACTTCCTGACCCGTACGTCAGTAGATTCAACGGGAAGTGACATGTAATTTAGACGTCATTTTAGTTACCAGCTAGTAGCCTCAGCAACTAAAGGAACAGTCGTCAGTAAATTCATCTGCTGTCAGCAGCAAATATAATGTGGCACACACACACATGTGTGCGTGTGTTTGTATGAGTGTATGTGTATGTGTGTGTGTTAGCATACATTTCTCGGCTTCTGACTCGCAGAAACAGAAACCATTGAAGAAACAACAAACAAAAGGGGGAGGTGCAAGTGTCTATCCATAGCCGTCTTTAGTAGAAGGACGCGGCCTTAGATCTGGCAACGGCAACCCTGTCAGGAATGGTAATTTTAACCCTTTTTTTGTCTCGCCAATGGCAGTGGCTTCCTCTGATTCGCCGGTAGATAGGGCTGAATAACGAATCAGGTACAGCCGTTGCATTTAGAGGACTAAAGGAAGTGTTAAAATGACCCTTGCGTGCAGGGTTGCCAGATCTAAGGCCGCGGCTTTCTACTAAAGATGGCTATGATATATCGCCCCCCCCCCCCGGTTTCTGAATATGTGATGAAGGGGCAAAACCTGTCGCCTAAAAAAAATGTTATCGTTAGTAACATAATATATACTTTGAAGTTATTTCATGAATGAAGAACTGTATTATTAAAAATGGTGACCTATCGTATGAAAATCAGAACATAAATTATTACGCTTGCCTCCCCTCGAAAACTTGAGTTGTTATTCCTCTGACAGATACCAATATTGTCTAGAAAATATACATAGAGCTTCCTGTACTTTTCGGCGAGTGCTGGACAATCAACTTTCCTCTGTCCCACGTCATGAGCACGCAGGCCATTGCCCTCCGTGACATTTTATAAATAATGATTCGTTGTCGATCCATCCGCAGCTGGCAGCTTGTTGGCTACGCGGACGATATTACTCAAAGGCGATAGCAATGAAAAATTCATGCAATTTATCACTTTTTTTTTCCCGAAACCATTTCCATTTGTCCAGCTACGCTTCGCCACGTCCGTTAGTTCCCAAGCACTCCCTTTTTCGTCAGTTCCAAATACGGTTCTTTGAGATCATGTGTTGTTTCAGCCTGAGTGTTAAAAGAAATTTCCTATTAATTTATATTACTTTTATTTGAACTTAAGAAACTACTCAGAGAAAACTATTTAGTAGTCAGCCACATATAATGTTTTATGTTGCAAAACCATTATTTGATCCAACAAAATTCTTTTTTCGCTAAAAACCACAAGAATTAAGCAAATGTTTGTGTTTGTTGTTCTAAGAAAATCTGTATTTACCTAGAAGAAACATTTTGTTGAGAGAAATATATCAATTTACCCTACAACTATTACACACTTGTTTCGCCGTACAGGAACATACATGGTTGCATGTACTAAACAATTTTGTTTGTGTAACAATTAATTTTTTTCTTCGTATCTCGGCTTTCCCCTGCACCATGCACTATATAATTATTGTAAAAAACAATACTATCCCAAAAGTAACTTTTAGAAAGGTATGCCACATTTACTCCTTGTTTGGAACTCATTGCTACAATAAAAATAAATAATATGGTTTCTTTATTTCGTAACTGTTGTAAAAATTTACTATGCAACATGTGCCTTGATTTCTCATTGGTTTTGACACTTTTCTGTGCAAAGTGAAAGCCTTGCCAAACTAAAAGTTTAAAACCAAAAGCAAAGTATATTTGGTTTTTAAAAAATTTAAATATGTGGTACTTTTTGTAGAGGTTCTGCCTCCTCACGAGCATTCTTTGGAGTAAAATTGTAAATTATGTTAACTTATTCACGCACTAATCAAAACAGTAATTTATAGCAAGTTCTCGCATATTTAGGGCACTCCTTCAGAGAGAAGCTAACATATTACTTTAAAATTTAACGGAGACATGCTAGATTTATGCAATACTTAGAGCTGGAATAGTCACTAAAATAAATAAATAACCTGGATTCACACAGAGGTGACAAGACTTGCACGACTGATTTATAAAATTTTAATATGTCCGAAAAATAGTCAGTATTAAAGGTTTTTCTTCAACATCCTGAAGATAATTTTTCCCTACAAACACATCTTACAAACAGGTAGACAGCTAAGTGTATTAAAAGTAGAAGTTTCTGATCTAAAAAACACTAATCTCCCTAAAACGAACCGGGCTCAACCATGAAATTTTTTTTTATTCCAAGATTCAGATTTTAGTTTTAGAAAGAGTCTTTTTTTCTTCCTCCCTTAGTATTATTTCCCTTTCTCCGTTCTTTGCCAATCTGCAAGAGTACCCTCTAGATTGTTGGAGGGGAGCGGATTATCGAGTTTCCCCGTGCCAAGTCGGGCACTCGTGCCTCGGGACTGCTGTTAACCAGACTCCCTTCTCTTTCCCCAGGAACCCCTTCCCTCTTCACCCTTCCAGGGAAGCAATATGCTGCTGATTCAGCTGCGCAGCTTCCTTCTTTCTCGCTCTCCGGCCACCCTTAACTTCCAACCCCTGCACTTGAGTATTCCAGCTCTCTGCGAGGACTGCCAGGGAAGTGACGTCATTCTCCATGTGACACGGGGCGTGATTGAAACCTCGCCCTTTACGTCCTCGGCCTAGCGAGGTGGTGCAGCGGTAACACGTTCCACTCTCATTTGTGAGGGTCCGGGTTCGATACCTGACTCCTGTAATCCTGGTTTCGGTGTTTCATGAACTGAAATAAAAATTTTGCAGAAAGTCTTCCCTGCAAAATTATTTTGTAGTAACCACAAAATAATATTTGTCGTGGCTAAAATATTTCAGTGGTGTCAACAAAATATTTTTTGTAGTGATCACAAAATAAATTTCGCAGGTTATATACCAACAAAATATTTTTGTAACTGCCACAAAATATTGTGTTCCGTGTGATTTCCCGAAATCGCTCCAGGTGAATGCTGAGGTGGTTTATTTACGAAGACCATGGCCGATTCCTCTCCCAGTTCCTGTCATTATACCAAATTGTGTGTTGCCGTTTATAATGACCTCGCTGTCAATGATACGTAGAATCGTGTGATCGACGTTACCTTATTGTGTTGTGAAAATTCTCAATTTGGTATCCTCCCCCGAACAGAAATCCCGGCTACGTCCCTGCTTCAAGTATACTAAAGATAATAATTTGTAAACATGCCACGACATTGTATAAGAGTGTTATAGGTCATTCGGGATCAAGTGAGCACTAACAATATTGAATATCTCTAGCCGTTACTGCATCAAATTCAACATTAACTACAGTTGCCTTGCTGTTTGTTTGGTTGGCATCGAAATTGCATAATAATATTTCCGCGTGTTTTCTCATTTAAATGCAACTGTTGAGAAGTATCAGAAAAATCAAACGAAATTAATATAATTGTTTGTTATATAATTAATAAACTGTTCTTATTGGATTGTATTGATTCATACTGACTGCGCAATTTATATTACACGCGCAAACGTTAAGTGACGTGTCCAGAGATGTTAGACATGTCCTGTCGTTAGCCGTTACCCACGGAAAGATACGAATTAGCTGAAAATATAACTTTAGCAGGGCTTTTCTGAGTGCTCACTTTATCCCAGACCACCTGTAATATAGTAGGAGTGTTATTCCCTATGCAAGAATGATAGCGTTCCTGAAACCATTTTTAGACAACCGGTGTTGTCAGACTGGTATAGTAACAATGCTCAACATTTGTTCTCTTTACACGAAGAAGTACGCCCGTACTGTATATGGGTCAATTACTTCCATCTCTATTTAGAAATATTTTTGTGCGTAACTTTTTTAAAATTTAACACTTCTGATGGAACTTCATATTTTATGGGTTTTATATGTTTCATGCACTGCATGTCAACATTTTAGGATTTGCAACGAAACTGAGGTGTCCATTCCACTTTATACAAAGTAAATGTTTGTCTCTATTTCGTCTGTTACTGCGTAATCTAAACAGTAGGTTCCCAAATAAATATAAAAATTTACTTAAGTTGCATGTAACAGAATATACCAAAATTAAGTACTGTTTATAAAGTATGTATTAAGAGCGAAAAAAATACCTTGCAGCAGTTAATATGTCGAGCGAACTACTGGAATACTCAAACATCGATAAATTCTAAACTACTCATCGTAATTCGATGGCATTTTTTGTCGAGTAAAATATTCTATTAGAGGACGTTTATTCATATAGCACTAGGCGGTAGTATGATTTGCTTTTGAGAAATAAATTAAAAACGGTATTTAAAAAAAAAAAATAAGGGATTGAAACTATAACATCCTTAAAAAAGGAAAACAGTACATATTTTAATTTTTAGTTCGGTAATATCTAAGACTCTGTTATTACCGAAATTGAAAGATAGTTGTATTTTGATTTTAAAATTATTTTTACATCCGTAAACAACTCGCTCAGAGTTAGCAAAATCTCATTTGCAATGGTACTATGAACTCTAAATGAACATTATACACTCTGCTCGCTTTTCAAAGTATTTTGATAAGTTCTTCGCCGCTGACCGCTAGTCATCAATAAGTACAAAGTACACATTGGGTAAAATTTGGTATTCGTCTAATTTTCTTGACACTAACACATGAGAAATTATTGTTTCTATAGGTTTACATAGGGTGATAATGTAAGACTCTGAAAAGTACACATATGTAATTTTATTACATGGAAAATATCTTAAACATATAAACTATTGTATAGTGTGCAAAACACTGTTTTATCAATAAATTCAATTCAATTGAATATTAAATTGAAGAGGCGTTCGTCAAACATGTTTTGATTGGCCAACTAGCTAAATTCCATTTACGGATGTAATGATATTTTTTTCACTTCCACAATCTGTAAGCGCTGTGGATAACATGATCCCTTTCGTTAAGGTAATTATTGTTTCTGGTGAAGTTGCAGTCAATTTTCAATCTGACAATTTTATGTTTTATTGAGTGAAATAAATATTAAACCAGTTTGAACCCTCTACAAATGCTGGGAGAGAATGTAGGCCTACACAAGGAATGTAATATCTTCATTGATCAAGATTTAGCGCAACCAGAAAACCGTAATAAAAATTGTAGTAATCCTATGAAGATCGTTTTTTATACTTATCGTAAATGCCACACATTGCATACTTCCTACGAAGCTCACAGATGATACAGAATATTATAGTGCTTTGTAAACTAGACATACTACAGCTCACGCGTTTGCTAGGTGGATGGCGTGAATATGATAAATTCACTTCAAATTGACATGATTTGGTTATTTTTTCACAACTACGTCCAGCTATCCGGAGTGATAGAACAATGAATGTGACCGAGAGTTCCACAGCGGAGAGAAGTCAATATGAGCAGGTGATCTTCACTTTGCTGTAGTTTGTAGGTTTATACTTTTATCACAGTCAGATACCAAAATTTAAATCGTTTACACTGTTCGATTCCCTCGTTGACAAATTTTAACACTAAAGTAAAAAAAAAAAAACTGTCTTAATATTTACTATCAGCAGATATTGACGATGTAGCAGCAGTTCTATAACGTAGTGAGATTACCAAACGATACTGTTTCGGATTTGATTGGCGACTGCAGTTTCACTACTAATTAGTACGAACTTCCACTGCACGAACACACAAATTAGATCTTTGGGTAGACGTATTTTGCGAGTCCGAGGAACAGAACTATATAAGCAGTAAGGACGACGCAGACACTTGCATCACACCTTGCCCTAGCCTCAATAAGCAAGTCACTGAAATTATGTGCTGTCTTCTCACAGGTAGAAAATATTTGACATAGAACAGTGGTGGTATAATATAGTACTGTCACATTTGCACCCGTCACGTATGCGTTTACTGGTAAAGAAAACAGAGGTTAGTTTTACTAATATCAGTGAATTTTAGAGTCTAGACGGGAAATATTTTAGCATTCTAGTCGTCCATCTGCAGAATAATACCGTATTAGTTTTGTTTGGTTATTATTATTATTATTATTTTATGCTTTTCACTCACTGGAAAAATGTAGCTTTTTGGCCCTTTCTTTACAAATTAAATTGCAAAGTTTTTTTGTCACAACACTTTTGTTAAAGGTTTGATATCTATTTATAAGGCCGATGTTATTGTATTATACATACGAATAAACTTGGGGCAGTGAATTTTGCAACCAGAAAAGCACTCTTAACCCAAGTTAACTCAGGATATATTTTTGTTAGTTACATTAGACCGAATTAATTCGCAATATAAAGGAAAGAGTTTAGTGGCCACAAAATATTTGTCAATATTGACCTCGCAATTTTTTTTGTAGTGGAAATACGTCTTTTTTTAGTGGTAACATATCATTTTGTAGTCACTGCAATATTTGTTGGTAGTAACAAAGAAAATGTAGTCCATAATGACAGCATATTATGTGGATACCGTAAAGTTTTTTTATAGTGTATGCGTCTTTCAGGGTGTTCATAGGAGGCTAAATACCTTCTTCTCGGAAAGTAAAGTATTTATTAAAAAGGGTAGGAAGAGTGTACAGGAAGGGGATGTGTACTCTTTTCCTAGCCTCATAATTAGGGGTTGATGTGACGTTACGTCCTTCCTGAGTGGTGTGAACTAGCGACCTTGTGGGATTTACGAGCGTTAAATGTACGTCGTAAAAGAACAGTAAAAACCTCAAGAAGTAACTTTGAGGCATGACAACCACTGACCTCGTCTTTATGCTCTCGTATCCCGCCGACGCGATAACAAACAGTTATTTTTTTGCAAGAAATCAAACCTTTTTGGCCGACATTTTTTCCCAATGTAAACCGCTGTTAAATACCTTAGTAGCAAACTATAATTCTGTTAAAAATAAATATTATTTTAATGAAATATCAAAAAAATAATATTAACGGCAAATTTCTTTGTATTTAGACAAGACTTTGATAATATTACTGCATCTGTTAGAAAGGAAACACAATTTTTATTTTCAGTGTAAACCTTTCCGTAAAGCAAGCAATAATGTATACTATATTTTAAACAACATTAAGGAACGTTTAAATTTTCCCTGAATTTTTTTCTCTAAACCACCTACGTGGATAGTACATTTTCTGACTATACAAGCACTCGGAGAATCTAGTAGCAGCTGAAATTAACTATACAAAAAACTATTTTCCAAAAATGAATTAGACTTTACATTTCTTGTTTTAATGTTTGGGAAAAAATTGTAAATTAACCATTTAGGGATTTTCTGTACGGTGGGACTAGAAGAATGCAACAAATATTTATATTCCCCTTTTTTATTAAGTAGGAATGATTAGAATGTAAGTTTATTAAGAAAAATTTCAGTAGATACGGATTTTATTTTAGTGGTCTATCATATTTCACAAGATTTTGTAATTTGACATTTTTTTCTTGAAAAGAAAATATGAAATGCAGTTTACAGACTATTTTTAAAAAGTTCTGGGGGTATGGTAAATGTGTTGTATTTTTTATTTTGATTATATTGTCAAAATCTATTCGTTTTTTACTTCAACTCATTGTAAAAACTCATTCGTAGGCCTACACGTGTTATTTTTAATCGCGTTTGATTCGGAAAGATTGAATATAATGGTGAAGTAAAACATTTCAACCTTACTCTTCGATAAAGCGACTGGTATTTAGGGGTTCAGAAGCTGTAATACATTATTTTCAATAATGAAAAACTCTATACCGGTGTTAATCGCAGGCGGATTTTCAAATAAGGCTGTAATTGTGTCAGGTCAGAGGCACCTAGGGATTTATTTTTCCGCAGTGGAGCCCGTTAGTTGAATCCGGGAAAATCGATTCGTTGCGGGGTTATACACACGTTCCGCGGAGATTTACGGTATGATGTGGGGGGAGGGGAGGTGGTCGGGTTTGGATCGCCGGGATTTCCAGCATAGTTGCGACCTCCCCCCTCCCCCCTCTCGGTACCACAAACATTTGCCCCATTCCAAAGTTCCAGCGGCAGTGGTAGTCCATGGACAGTTTGACACCCCTCTTCACTGCAGATCAGTGGCCAGATTCGTTCCCAAAGCCAGCCTACTGATGTCGATGTGTCGCTCGAAGCAGTATTTACACAACGGAACTGTATTTTGCGTTTGAGGCCTGGGAACATGCGGGTAGTAAGCTCAGGGCCGATTGAACAGTCGTACTGAGTTAAATTAAGGCCTCTCTGAGTGAAATGTGAGACATTTTCATTGCAGAGACGAAAAGTGAGTGCTGAAATCTAAGGAAAAACTGATCAAATCGTAAGGTGTCCTGAGACTTTCCTTAAGATTTTCTCAAGCTGCAAATCAATCATGGCAGCCATAAATAGATGTTAGAATGTCACATGGGGGAGAGTAATATTCTTATTTGGAATTTATTGGTAATATTTTAGAGAAGGAACATAACCATCTTGTAAAGGAGAGAGAGCACTGGTATCTACAGCATAATTTATATTAGTTGTGCATTTTTGCATAAAATCAATGTGGTGGTTTTTAATGTCACTTTTATTTTTAAACAAAGCAGTTAGCATAACATTTTATAACAAAATCAACGACGTATTTTTATAATTTTATTTTGAATTTTTCAACTTTACAGTATGAGAATAATGCCATTAAACAAAGCAGTTACCATACCATTTAATAACAAAATCAACCACGTATTTTTGTAATTTTTATTTTGCATTTTTCAACTTTACAGTATGCGAAACACTAAATATATAGGGCCTACTAATAATATCGCTGTCACGTACGTTTTGTCAATTACAAATGTAAAATAATATACATTCGCAAGTCGGTTCGTGAAGAGAAATTATTTTCCTCTCAAATGTTGTAACATTTCACCTCAACTGAGATATCTCAATTTCCTGACTGTGCAACGCAAACGAAAAATGCTCAGATTTTACTCAAGCTCACGTTAGATTCACCTTTACCTAAATGTTTTCCTCATATGACTCTGCAATCGACCCTCAGGCTTGTTCATTGACAAGTTGTCATAGTTTCTAAGTGCAAGGCGCAGAAATGACGTGAAGTCGTGCTACTAGTAGATGACACGCGTGGACGAGATTTAAAGTGGTGACAATCAATTTGGATGTGCGAACAATACGTCGAACAAAAACACTGCCAAAAAAATTATTTGCACCCCGATGTATAGGAGAGTTAAGACAGTAGGTGTAGTAGATTGTTTCCCGGGAATTAATAACAGCGTTCCTGTACGTTTTTACGATGCAATCGAGTATACATTGACGTGTTACTAAACTAGTAAAGTAACAATGGTCAATGTTTGCTCTATTCGCAAGCTGAAGTATTACGAGTGGCCCATATTGTGTGTCAGTTAATAACTTCCAAAATTATTTACGAAGGGTTTTTTACAGTGCATGTAAGAAGCGTGCTTGAAAACACAACTCATTTTTCCGTGTAGGATATTAAACTACTGAAACTTTATCTACGCCAATTTGAGACAGTTTTTCTGTTCTAAAACATTGAGCAAGTATAGAAAATTAAAAAATAGTACTAACAAAATAATTGGCTGTGTAACGCTTATTAAGATACAATGTCACCAATTTGTTGAAGTTTTCCTTTTCGTATGATAAGTAGGGCCACGAACTTTTCGCGAAAATCACTTTGCTCCAGTTGGTTTCAGTTCCAGCTCTGCTTCCAGGTTATTGGCTGCGTGTCTTTGCGAAGTAACGTCTCTCATCTGATTACTCCAATCAGAATAAGGTTATTGGAACACCACATGTATGTAATTTCCGTGTATAACCACAAGACACGTGAGAGATAGAATATCCAATCACTGACCACGAAGCAGAACGGCAGATACGCACGTAAGACACCGAAACAAACTGGGGGAAAATTCTCTTCGCGGAATATTCGTGTCCCTAATAATAATGAATGAGAATGAATGAGATATTTTGGTCAGCGGTTAACATAGAGGTCTTTAGCGCTGGTGAGGGGTGACATGATATGAGTGTGGAGCAGTACCGGGATGACATCATTCTGGGGCGGGGGAAACGGGAGGTCTCCGAGAAAACCCGCCGACCCGACCAACGGCATCGTACGGCACGATTCCCTCATGCGAAAATCCGGGGTCCGACCCCGCCGGGAATCGAACTCAGTTCGCCTTAGTTGGAGGCGAATGGTCTGACCCCTCGGCCACTGCGGCCCCGTAATAATAAGAAAGCGTGAGGAGCTGCGGCGTTCGCGCGGTCAGACCTCTCGCCTCCCACTTAGACGATCCGGGTAGTCAGTTAGACATACGTGTCTTGAGGTTCAATCCTCAAAACCACAGACGTGTGGGGTTGCAGTAAGCTAATCTTATTGTGGTAGGCACAGTCAATTGGGAGCCGTCACTTTACAACACAGTCTGCCAATAACCATGAAGTATAGCGGTGAATGCTTACGTATTGCACTGAAACAGATTGGAGTAAAGTTCTTTGATTACAATCAATGTTTAGAGATGATGGCTTAACGTGGGAAAACATCACTGTTTGCTGGGTTCCAACCCACGTTCAGCTTACCAGAAGATTTCTGACTTTCCCTTGCACGTGCAGATGTTACCCTATTTGACTGAGCCAATAAGAATCCCGATGTTGTAATATTTGATGCCTGTTATTAGTCTGCTGACAGTTATGTTGTGTCAGACGTATATCTCCCAATCATACATGCTGCAAGAAACGTCGTTTATACCCATGTGTAGGGACCACTGTTTATCACGAAAAGACTTTCGTCTCAGTTTGTTTCAGTGTTTTGCGAGCACGTTTGCAGTTCTGCTGCGTGGTTATTGGCAGCTTGTATTTGTAAAGTGACGTATCTCATTTGACTGTGCCAATCAGATATATCGGTAGAATCCAAAACTCGGACAGTTAAAATATCCAATCACTGACCACGAAGCAAAACTGCGGATGTGCACGTAGGACGTCGAAACAAAGTGGAGCAAAATTCTTTTCGCGAAAAACAGGGGTCCCTACCAATGTGTCATACCACGTTCAAATGTCTTTTTGTTTTCTAATTAATAAATTAATCCCTCAAAAACTGAACAGTTTGTACGTCCATGACCATAGTTAGCATTGGCCGAGTGAAATAGAGACTCGCCGATAAAGAAAGAACAATGTCGGACATGGACATGGACATCAAGTTCAACGGACAGTCAACTTCTCCCTAAAAGTCAGGTTTTTAAATACGTTATGTAGGCGGGTTAACTGGGTTTTAAATAAACCTGTTCACGTGGTTCTCTGGCACGTTCACGATGTCCTATTCGCAGGCTGAACATGGGTGTTCATATTAAATATTTATTAGACTTATCGACCGACCGACGTGGTGAAACGGTAACAAGTTGCACTCGCATGCAGAAGGACCTAGAATCGATTCCCTGCTCCGGCCATCCGGATTTCAATTTCCCGTGATCTCCCGAAATTTATCTAGGCGAATGCTGTGATAATTTTTAAAAAAGACCATGGCCGATTCATCCCTCAGATACTTTCCTACGATAACATTGTGCGTATCCGTCTCTAATCACTCTGCCGACGAGACGCAAACTCCAGTGAATTTTTTAAAAAACTGTGAGAGCTATTTCATGTTGGCGATATTTAATCATTTCTGATGATACGATTACTAGGATCAGTGAAATCCTTAGATTTTTTTAAAACAATTTCAACGGTACTGACTTTCTAAGCAGGGAAATGATTAGGGACTTGAAAAATTGGCGCTTTTTTTTACTTATGCACGAATTTAAGCAACTGTGAGTTCGTATCACTTTCACAATTGGCTTTTGTTTTATTTGACTCCTCCTGGGGAGCGTTGAGGCAATAGTAAAGAATAATGTAAATACAGGCCAAATCGTGTGGTTTCACTGAGTCAACGAGCAGCTAATGAACAGCTGTTGTCTGCTTCAATACGTAGATATTCTTGGATGCTAGCCTACAGGTCAGTGAACCCGCGAAACTTTCCTGTCTGTAGAAATGAGTATTTAGCGATTTCAATGATTTGCATGTTAGAATTCACAATCCCATGTATGCTCATACCCCTACCGTTTCTCTATTACCTGCAACCCGCTGTTCTATCAGACAATGGACGAATAGAATTGAGTATGCACAACAAAATGGATTCTAACATATGGTTCATTGAGCTCGCGAAGTGCTCCTTTCCCTTGTTATAAGTCTCACACGGATGTGTGACAAACTGTTGCAGGACATGCTGACTCTTACACAGAACTGTACAAACTCGGCGCACACAGCAGGTGACAAATGCTTCGATGGAGCTGGGTGACGTTTTACAAATCGTGACAACTCCAGGAATAAGAAACAAAGTGCTCATTACACACTTGATACTACGAACTAATGTTCATTTGTTGATGTGCAAATTTCGAAAGCCAGGGTTCCAAATGAGCAACTATACCAAATACCAGCATACAGCGCACCATTCGGTACTGATTATATCAACAGCATCCAGAGCATTGATGAGCTGCGGTGGCGGAATGGTCAGATCATTCGCCTCTCACCGGGATTATCAGGGTTCAATTCCCGGCGGGGTCGGTTGGCGGATTTTCGCATGTGGGAATCGTGCCGGACGATGCCGTTGGTTGACGGGTTTTCTCGGGGAACTTCAGTTTCACCCGCCCTTTCATTCCGGCACGTCTCCATGCTCACATCATGTCATCCTTCACCAACGCTAAAGACCTTGACGTTAAGGCCTGATCGAAACCTCCCACTCACTCCCAAAGCAATACCTGGGTGCATGAAGTGTATTTTTCATTTTATGGTGACTTCCTAGATAGGCTGTGTTTGCGAGTGTGGGGCCGAAAATAGATGGGGCGTGAATGGTGCCTCTGACAGGCTATTTAATGTAGTGTCACCTTTACGTGCAAGCCAGTATACTGACGTGTAGTGCTTTCCTTTTTTATATTTTTTTTCTATGGGGATACAGTAACTATATTACTTTATTTATGGTAAGTATTGTTACAGTCCAACGGCGGCATATTTTTATTTTTATGTTCTATGAATCACTAGAGATACTGATTTTCCGCACGAAAAGTTGACTGGTTATTATAGGCCTCAGTGTAGCATAACCAAATCTGACGTTAAAGAGGCATCCCCATTTGACTGGGAAAATAATATCTCTGGCGTGACACTACTGAATATTTGTCGTTTTTCTTTAAATAACTACACAACCATGCTCCAGCCAATACAGTACACTGCCCTGCACAATACGGTGGCAAGAAACATTAAGCATTCCGAATTCTCAGACTTACAAATACATAGTTTGAAGTGCCAACTACTTTCCAGGATACACACATCAACTGCACGTTAAGTAGTTTCGTCAAAACGGGATGAATTTTAGTTGTTTC
This sequence comes from Medauroidea extradentata, assembly GCA_003012365.1. Lineage (NCBI taxonomy): Eukaryota > Metazoa > Arthropoda > Insecta > Phasmatodea > Phasmatidae > Medauroidea > Medauroidea extradentata. The sequence goes on along the minus strand of PNEQ01033522.1, from coordinate 55,552 downwards.
GTTGGAACCCGAGTAGTCGCAACTCGCTGTAACACATTTCAAGAGCAATTAAAATGTTCCTCCAACAGCGCTGTCTTGATTGCTGCTGGTGGCTGATAAAATTGAGAAGCAAGGAGGGAGGGGGGAGGGTTAAGGGCTACAAGGCCAGGGGAAACTACTACAAGCCGAGAAAACCGGCGCGTCCAAGGAAACATCTATCATGTTCCTCTCATGCCTAGGTAGCACTCGAATCGGCGCGGAAGGAGTCTGATGGTCTCACCACTATGTCTAGTACCCTCCCTCCCATTTCATACAATGTTATGATTGTCCTGGTGTTTAAAGAATTAATTATCTGGGTGAGTACACATACAAATCTGTCATTTGAGAAAGACCACATGTCATATTTTTACTGCCGACGCTTATTCATATTTACTCTTTAAAAACGAAACTCAACGCAGTAGTAAACAGTACATCAAAAAAATTTTAAATCACTGTACCTTATTTAAGAGGATTATCCAAACATAAGTTTTCAGTTTTTCATTACTTAACATCTCTTTCTTAAATGTGACTTGTGGTGTTTGTCAAATGACTGAATAATTTGTGGAAAAATACACTATTTCCTTGCAAAGATGTACATTTAAACAGAGAATTGGCAGGTAAATTAAAATACTCTATCGATAATTATTTTGTTAAGTTTCTATTACAGGATTAGGTAAATAATGGCGGTTTCTACTCAATGTGAACTGTTTGTTGCTCTGAGGAAATTTGACGTATCTCTCGTAGAAATAAAAATTGCCTGCACACTCTCTGTAACGTCGCAACAAATAACGTCACCTGCATCATCCGACGGGCGTTGGATGGCAGTCCGCCAGGCGACAGCGCAGCCTAAAGCCCTGCTTTATCGCCCGACTTTCTCCTTTCACTTTCAGCGCCAAAGCCTGTCAGTCAAGCGACGCGAGGAAATTGTGGGGGATGCAGAAAATGCGTGGTTGAAGGAAAAAAATAGAGAGCGATGCGCCACTGCGAAAACCTTTTCTCGTTCCATTTCCCGGTAGGCATGCCGTGGATATAGTTGTGGAAGGGGGGGGGGCATACTGCACCCAGTAGGTTTCCACGATGATGTTTCAATTTCCACTTTGCATAAGGGCAACTGAGCGTCCTGGATGGGCTCGGTAGAAAGTGCCTCTAGGACAGGGGTGGGGTGAGAGGGGCAGCTAGGCACACTGCGTCTGGGGAAATTTCCAGTGATCGGAGGAGTAGATGCAGAGGCGATGCGAAACTGAATTTGGAACGAGTTTCAGACCTACTCCAGTGCCAACTTTGGCTCGTAGGAAAACACACGTTTCCCATCGGAGCAGCGCATACTTAGGTAATTTTTTGTACTTAGGTTTTTTATATGTTTAAATATTGTGTGTTTACAATTATCGAACGCTTGTGGCCGACAGACGTTGGCTCCCTCAGGTTAAAAGAAATTATATTAATGTCATAAAATGAAACATGTTTAATAGATTACGATTTTTACAGTGGAAGTAAGAAAACACGAGAGCAATAAATAATTAAAATTGGTGAACAAGAAATACAACAGAGCTTTTTTTAAATTAAATTTTATGGATCAGATGTGGAATTCAAAAATTAAACATTAGCATTGGATGAAAAACACGTTTCCCTTAGTTTTTTTTTATTTTCACATTTAAATATAAAGCGGGTAGTTCCAATTCCCTCAAGCACCCGTTTCAAATTTGTCACTGTAGTTCCACAGCCCAAAAATAGTAAACCTGGTACTTGATTTATTTAACACTTATTGGGCATACATATTTATCTTAAAATTGTAACAGTTTTTCTTTTTCAACTTGAAGGCAGTGTTGAAAATGCCACAATTAACTTCACCATTAAGATTTCTGTTAAACGATCTTAACAGTAGCATAATTTTTGTTGCCGTTACTGTAACACATACACGATAATTTTATTTACGGCAAAGTTACTCTGTAGTGGCTCATATTTAAACAATTTTTTTATTTGCTGTAACCAAAATTTTGTCTTCGAAAGAAAGAATTTTTAGAGAGTGCACAATTTCATGAATATATTCTTTTTAAAGACAGCAGGCCAAAAAGTTAAGCTTTTACTGTACCCCATTCAAATTCTGTAGAGAGATACAAATATATAATTATTGAGTGGAAAATGAAGTCGTGAATAGGGCACCACATCCATGAAGGCTGTCTTCCAATCAGGGAGTATGTCGACGTTCGTCATTCACAGACGGTTTACATGAAAAAAATTCCCTAGAGCAGCGACGGAGTGCTACGGTGGTGGATACAGGAATACCCCGATAAAACCTTCCATGCATGGAATCATGTAAGGTGTACTGTCCGCTCGCGTCTGCGTTTTTCGCCCCTACAGACATATAAGCTACAACAACGTCGGAAATACGATGACACGCATGCATACGCAGTAACTTGGCGTGTTTGCTGAAACATTGATGCAGGGTTCATATCGTTTAGGACAAAAATGCAGTCGAACTAAAAACTCAGAGCAGATGCGCAGCAGACTGTTTATTCTAGAGATGGAATACTTTTACCTGCGAACACGTTATGACGCATATTCTTACCATAAATTTAAGTCTAAAAATCAAAGCAGCTGACACTTGGCGCAATGACAACAAAGTTATCTGTTTTTCGTCTTGTTTTATGATTGGGAATAGCTTACGCTGAGTCCAGTAGCATCGTTGGTTTCAGGAGTGAAGTCCCCGAAGATCTCTGATGTCTCTCTCCTTCAACACACTCTTCCATCTCTTTCCTGTCGTTGGGGTTCGCACACACACATGCATTCACATCAGCCTCGCATGCGAGAAGTCCCCGTGCAGTGGGGTCAGGCGAGAAATGCCGCCTCCCACCGACCTACCCCTCACTCCTGATAGGTCATCACTGCAGGGTTGAAGTGTTGGTCGTCGCCAGCCCTTCTACCTTACCCTCCTCTCGTCGACGACATCTCCTCCAAGCTCTGTCCTGCCCCCAGAGATCTCGACCCCTCTGGTTTCAGCCTCCGTCACCTCCTCTGTCCGTTGTGAGGTGTGGTCCCGTAATGGACACTTCAGCAGTGTGCGAGATCTGCTGTTGACACAGGATCTTGTTCGACCCCCTTCCATCCTCCTCTTGTCCACCAATCACCAGCCAGATCTCTTCGCCGCACACACGTTACACAGATGGGTGGGAATCACCGTATCGACACCCAGAGAAGACTCAGTTTTCCTTTCTCTTTACTTTCCCTCGCGACGTCGAGGAAAGAAAACAACAGGGGGAGGGTGGTTACAAGACTCTCAGAAAAATAAGCTACGAATTCCTTTCCTGGATACAGTTGAACAGATCTCAAATGTGTATCCATTGTTTAGTACACGCTCTATTATATACGCAAAACTATTGCACACGTGACATCTTTCACAAAGCTGTTATAGTCCATAGTAGAGAAAAGTTAACCATTGTAGAAGCAGTGTCCATGGAAGAGATACGTATTTTTCGCGAAAAGATTTTTGTGTACGCTGTGTTTGACATTTTAACAATAACATCTGCCTCTCTTATCTCATTATTGGCTACGAGTATTCATGAAATAACGCACTAGATATTATTGGGCCAATCATAACACCCCGAGTGATGCCCAATATACCTAAGATGTGAAATCCTCCAGCCACAGAAATTGACATGAGGTATAGGTCGCAGTCTTTTCCGGTCGTTGTCTATTGTTTTACAATTAAGTGTGTTACTTATTTGTTTATTCACTTAAGTCTTAAAGTTGGGGGGGGGGAGGTGAATTAGAGTTATATTCTTATTATGAGTGTTGCTAAGTTATTACATGTTAGGGGTTGATGTATAAGTAACACACTAATTTACCAATTTATCCGCGAGTCATGTTACGTAATGCAATACAAAGTTATTTACTGCATACGCAGAGGGAGGCAGATCATTATGTTATATACATAATTTTCAGGCAATCTTCAGATTAACCCAGCAGGTGATCCTGTGAATTTTCGTAGCGATCAGATCAAGAGATTTTTTTTTTCGCTTTTTATCAGTTTTGTGCCATATTTTCCCTACTAATTCTGTAGGATCGAGACTTTGAAGTGTGCGGCATGTCTATCTATATACTTAAATTCTTGGCTATAGAAAATTAGTGCTACCGTTGTCGGTAATATATATATTTTAAGTTAAATATCAACTGAATTTAGTATTGTTGACAGACACACATTAAGTATGATGCCGAGACTGATGTGAAGACACGGTTATACGGCAAACGTATGTGGACATCCTGATGCAGCTTGGTGTCGTAGTGATCCTCGTGAAAATCTGGCGCAGACAGACCTCGTCATTAGGGTGACACGCCCCTTTATTATGGTGTGTGTGGCAACTAGCATCTTCGCCGGAGTGGGGATTACGCTGTCGCATTGTGCTGTGTTTAATATTATCATTTCGTGGTCGAGTTTACCGGTTAGTAAACTATTTCAGGTGGCCTATTTGGCAAGGGCTATCTGTATTATGTTTGAACCAGGGGTTATACTACCTGGGTATTATGCTATGAGACCTTGGCTTCTAGGTGGTATCTGCTTGGCTGTAGTTACTCTTCCGTAAGTTTCAGAAGGCAATATTCTTCAGCTCTACTGTAAAGGCTCAGCAACAGTAACGATACTTTCTGAAACGCTGCTGCGACATCGCACTGTGAAGATGGAAGCTGTAATGTCTTCCGAAACTTCGGGAACTGAACAGAATGTGACGCGGTTACAACCCAGAAGCCAACCTGTGATGCGAAGTGCTTTCAAACACAGTCATAAAATCTTTTCATGAAAATTCGGCTTCCCTACCTATGAACCGGAAAATAACATCGCCTATGTAATTGATAGTTGAGGAGCAAACTTTCAAAACCAGGCATGTCCACCTTATCTAGCTGGAGAAAAAAGTGAATAAACATTATATGTTATAGCACTAACTGAGAATAAACATACCCACTTCCATAAGACATGTGTTTTTTTGTGGAGTCTGAGTTCATACTCGTACGTAACACATCTTATTTATTTAGAAAGGGCATTTTACTCATTTTCTGGATTTTGGACGTGTCTGGTTTTAAACGTTTGCTCCTCAGTTGTTAATTTACTTATTGTTAGTAAGTAATACAAGATATTTCCGAAATAAATTAAATAATTTATAACTGAAACAACGCAGATACATATTTGTTTTAAAGACTTGTAAATAGCCTTACGATTTTACTTTTAGTTTAAATACCTGTTGGATGGACATGAAATTCTCCTCTCATTTACAGCTTGACAACACGATAGATAGCACAGCTCCGCGGAAGTTATGGCGACTGAATTCCAGAAGGAAGTCGGTCGTTCGTGAAGCGTTATGGCGGTGATTTGTGATGTGGGACAGGCTCGCTGGCTGTCGATGCTTTATTTTCAAATTGCACTGTTATTTCTCGTTACAATTCGTTCAGCAAGGGCATATTTATGGTCCTCCAGTCCATATCACTCCGGTACTTTCGCCTCATGTATCGGGTCAACGCTGCGATAATCGTTTGTGTACTGTGTACATCACGTGTTTCGCTTTCACTTTGGCGGCTGGGATCAACGTGTTAATAAACGGAATTCTCGTCAGCCATTGGCAGTATGATGCTTTTGTGCACTACGCTGCTTAATCCGTGATTTGCAGTTAAATAATAACGACAGCTTATTGTTTCGCGCTTAATGCGGGAGAAAGCTTTCAATTAATCCTCCTGTGCTTGCTACATGTAACATTTAATTTATTAATCAACATCACTTTCATCAATGATGCAATAATTATCTCGTGGGAGACACGTAGTTTTCTTGAGCGTATCATTCCGCCTGATATTCTTAAAATTACTTACGTGTAGGGCTTGGAATATTTCGCGATTTTAACGACCAACATGCTCGAATCCATTATCCTGTATATACCGAAGCCCTACCATTTGTCCATTACCTGCTACTCATTCAGACAGCAGACAATGAACGAATAGACGGGGCTTGAGTATGCATATGACTTTGGATTCTAGCATGTAGGTCATTGAACTCGCGAATTTTTCCTAGTCCTACCTACGTGTTATTTTTGCCAAGGCTGTGTTAGATTACATCATGTTGAAACACTGTTGTGAATGACTATTCAAAGTTGTATTTTTTCTCGCTAAAATTTGTAACTTGCCCAACGTCAAGGGGTTGTTATGTGGTAATTGACCATTCACCTCCCACCATTGCGATCAGTTTCGATACCCAGTGGGGTCGTTCCAGCTTGTGATGTTACTTGCTGATGAAGTAAACGAGAATTTTCATCGTTAGGAAAACATTGTATCGGATTAAAATCATGGGTTTGTCACAAAATATATGCATATAACAGCGTCTGGTATATAGTTTGATACAAGAAAGTGGATATACATATGAAAACATACTACACGGAAAAACATATTTTGTGGTTACTAGAAAATAATTTTTGAGGGAAGACTTTCTACAAAATATTCCTTTTAGTGTATAAAATTAAGAATATTAAGACATTTCACTGTTAACTACTGTATACAGTATATTAGACAAATAGGAAATGTTATTTCATTTCAGTTAGTTTAAGTTAAGGTGACAGGCTAGGAAAATGTATTTTGCACGTTAGAGGCCTGGAAAAGCGGAAGCGGTAATAGCAAAACAACACGACCTCCACGTTCACCCCAGTTTTCAACATCTTCTTTTATTTATTATTTGCACCAGAAATTTTTTTTATTTTACACATAAATTGTGATTAAATCTTCCGCTTAGGAAATTTTTTTATCTCTTAAAGTTTTTGCGTAATGAGTCGTAAACGTCAAAATTTGCACTTTATGGTTTTATGCACGGGCGTCACTAACACCAACTGAAATACCAAACCGAAAGAATTCACAGTGTCTAACAATGTTATAAGCTGTGATTTGATATATATAAAACAAATAATAAAATATTTTTCTATTTAATAATAAAGGCTGAATTTTGAAATGAAAATTTAAAAATGTCAACAATTTTTTTAAATACAAAACTATATATTAACTGGTGGCCAGACTTCTCAACGACAAGACATTCAGGCGCAACTCTAAAATTTTTGAGGTAAATTAAAAATAAAGGTGCATTGCACACACCTATACCTTTCATAATATTCTACGTTAAGATTTACAAACATAAAAACTACCACCATCACCAATTTACGCATTTTCGGCTGCGTTGCAATATACATTAGAGAAACACGGAGAAGACGTGTGTTAAATTATTTGAACGCTAGTCGTAAGCACACACAACTTCGAACGCGCACTGATCAGTTTTCTAATTATCTTCTAACGTCGGAAGTTATGGACACCACTCGGGGGACTGCAGACGGTAAATTGCGTGTTAAAAGAACAAAAGAACACGGGTTCGGAATCCTGTACATACAATATTTTTTTAAAATTACTATACCGATAATTCTTTTAACGCCGTTGTACATGGCGTGTCGTTTAAGAGAGTTCCCGCATATAATATGTGTTTAGGAGCGAGGAAATTAGGACAAACAGTCCTGTGTGACAACAACTTTCAAAGTAGATGCCGGAAGCACAGAGTAGTTAGGAATACAGACGTGTAGTCGCCGGCAAAGTCAGTTACCCACGCCAGAAAAATGGCTTCCCTGGCCAGCAACATGGCGGTAACGCCTGCCGCCAATCAGCGTAAGGCGGCCGCTTCGCTAGTCGGCAGCCGGGCCAATAGGAAATTTGCCGTAACATACAGGAGACAAGCACGCACGGGGCTGGTACCAACAGCGTCGGGCAGCCAATAAGTGGCCAAGTTAATGTGCGTCATTTTACGTCTGTATTACTGTATAGTCTGTGCTGGAAGTGACCGCCAAGTGGCATTTCTGTGTGCAGTGGCCGCCTGCTACTTTAGCGAAGGGCGGAACGAGGATTGTTGTAAACGTATTTCGGCGCATGGGCACATGGAAACTCCACGGTTCTTGGAAGCTGTGAGTTGAATTGTTTCAGACTGAGTTTTAAGTGTGTGGTGTTGGAGAGGAAGTGAGAGATTTTGGTCGGCGCTTAACATCGATGTCTTCAGCGCTGGTGAGCGGTGACATGAGGTGAGTATTGAGCAGCATCGGAATGTTTGGGCAGGGGAAACGGGATATCCCCGGGAAAACACGCAGTCCTGCACGATTGCCACATGCGAAAATCCGGAGACCGACCTCGTCGGGAATGGAACCCGGATCGCCTTAGTGGGAGAGGAATGGTCTGACGCTTCGGTCCCCGTGTGGTGTTGGAAAGAAGCCCTTATTTAGGAAGTGTGGTAGGCCACTATTAGATTGTCCTTTGTCTCTAGCCCTGTCTGAAGTCAGTCCTCTAGTTTTAAGTAATTCGTGAGATGTTAACTGTGACCATACACAAACTTACTCAATCAAATGGGGGATGCACCAAAAACAAACAAAGAACGTGTATTTCTTTAAAACTTTAGCAAAGTGTCAATTATCCACGTGATGAATCACTCTCTCTACCGCGTCTTTTTTTTTGTCGGATACTCCTTCCATCCTCGGAAGTCGCAGTGTAAAGAAAATAATTGTCCGAATACATTGCCTATTTTGGAGACGATGAACAGATTTTGACGATTTGCTTACTTGAAAAGTGGCTTTAAATCTGAATTCAGAGGAATAGTTCTTGGATGAAAAATGTCAGAATCTGAACATTGTGACTTGAACACACTCTTCGTGAGTAGTTATTCACGCTTTAGTTAGTACTAAGTCTTTCCACAATCGTGGAATTAGAGACTAGCAGTATCTAAACTTATTGAAATTTACAGTTTGGCCATGCGATATTCGAACTCGGAATCTCTGAATTGGAAACAAAGTGATTCACGTCATCACAATAGGTAGAGATGATGGTTTACCGCGGGAAAACTTGATAGGTTTCTGGGTTTCAACATACGTTAAGATTACCATGAGATCACTGACATTTGAATATACGTGGAGCTGTTGCCCTATTCGACTGAGTCAATGAGATTCCCTGTATTGTAACAGTCGGTAAATGTTATTGGTCCAAAGACAACTACGTCGTGCCAGACATATGAAACTCAATCGTACTTGCTGCCAAAAACTACAGCGTTTTCAAGGGTAATGTTGGCACAAAATTTTACGCGATATTCAATCATTAGTCGAGCCCACGATTTTTGGTGGAAAGAATTCTGCAACAGTTTGTTGCAATGCCTTTACGTGTACTTCTGCAAGTCTGCTTCTTGATTATTGGCAGCGTGTCTGTGCGAAGAGCCGTATCTCATTTGACTGTGCCAGTTACAAAAACTTTCCTGCAACACCACACGTCTGTGATTTGCCGGTAGAATCTCAAGGCGTGATAGTTAAAATATCCAATCGTTGACCACGAAGCAGAACTGCAGATGTGCACATACGGCACGGAAACAAGGTTAGGCAAAATTCTTTTCGCGAAAAACTAGGGTCCCTAACTATCATCTCTACCCATAAATCTCTGTTGAAACAGGCAACTGTAACGGGCGACCTGTTAAATCGGAATCGCATGGTTGCGAAATCATCTCACGAGCGCACATCTACAGACTTCCTGTATTCACAACAGATTTTCTCTTTCAGCTGGCCTCATCCGTAATCTGCGGTCACATGCTGAACGCATCAGGGAGCTAAGGCATCTAGATATCTCGGCGCGGCTCTACAAAGCTGGAAAATGAACTGTCGAACGTTGGGAGCTTCGTCGGATATGAGAGTCGACCCCTTCCCGCCCTGCAACTTCCACCCAGAGATCATCTCATCGATCGTGAAACGTGACCCCAGCGCCCAGGACACGAAACTCCCCACCAATGAAAACTTTTCCTTTGCGACGAGCAGATGCCATCGTCTAATGGGAAAGCTTAATATTTCTTGCAGAAATGAATTTGTTGCCATTTTATGGTGATGAGTTCTCATCTGTTACTCTGTTACTGATGTATTCGTGAGCGATTTTATGAGGGCATCTACAATAAATGAACACAATATGTTAATTGAAAAAAAAATTAGTTTTCTTGCAGTGAGCCGATGAAGGGGGAAAAATTACAGGTTTTGTAAATTTTACGATAAAACTTTTTGCCACAGTGACAACACATTTATTAGAATAATTATATGCGGAGGAATGAAATGTATTAAATTTCGGTGTCAGAGATTGTGTCACAGAAAGACGTAAACCGAGCCAAACATTGGCTCAGGAGGCCTAAGTAGAAATATACTGTATTTTGTGTAGCCCACTTTTTTATTTTTCTCGTTTTCTTCGAGCAAGTTGTAATTTTATATTAATGTATTAAGCAGAGATAGCGAGTACAACGTTTTCTTAAAGATGTTCAAGTTAAAAAAAATGGGAATTTCATATTTGTAGGAAGGAGCGTTAGTTTTGTAGATACTGCGGTTGAGTTCATTATCCTCCCATGCATGATGGTTTAGCACGTTTATAATTCCCAAAACAGAAATTCAGAGTCAAAATTTTCATTTCACGGTAGCATACCCGAAACCAACAACTTACTGAAAAAAAAAATAGTAGTGTACTGCAATAAGATGTCCCTGGTTACATGCTGAATGTTGTGTAAACATAAAACGATTAACTTTTTTATTTAAGTAATTCTAAAATTAAGAATTTTTTACTTTGATCTACAGAAATATTTTTAGAATAATTAATACCATTTTTATGCAGTTACAACTTTTAAGATTGTTGCATATGACATATAATTTCAGCCTAAAGTACGTAATTTAAAAAGTCCGTTGGTTTTCGTTGCATGAAAACTGTCGTAACATGAAAATGTAAATTTGACTTGCCATAAATGACATTCTATGCACGCTAAACATTTTACGTATATGTGCCAGCTGTATAGCGCTGTTAAGAGGAAGTGTAAGACAAATAAAGTTTATTTTCGATTTTTTAACAACAACATTTATTCAAACAGTATTATTAAAATTTTATCTTCGACAAAGCATAGGATATATTCTTAGTAAACTGCATGGCATAATTAATAGTGGAATCTGTCATTAATTTGCAACGTTTACAAAATTATCACTATTACGTACAAATACAAAATCATCAATTTTTCAATTTGAACGATTTAACGCAATGGACCTAACGTTCGTGAGGGCTGGGGTTCGATTCCCAATCCCAGCATTCTGCTTTCTGTTACATGTGATTTTCAGTAATCACTCCAAATTTATTTTTCAATTGTTAACCTCAGCAGGTTACGGCAAATTACCGTTGGTCTGAATCACTTATTCAGTCTTTAATGACCTTGGTGTATTTGAGACTTAAATCCCTATAGCGTGAAATTTGTGCAGACGTGTAAAAATGATATTTAGGCTTGAATTGTTAAAACTTGTTGTGTAACCATTTTAGGATCGATTAATTTTATGTTTTCTTCAGACCAATAAAAATACAAATTTAAAGTATGGTCCATAAAGTTATATTAACTTTAAATTAATTTCATTCTCAGGCATTAGCTGCCCATTGCGAAAGACTTTTAATATTTTGAAGATAAACTTAATAAATACGTAATAGGTTACCGTTGCAATGCAGTGTGTGGTGCAGAAATATTTACTTCGAAAGCATATTGTGAAGAGGAATTTAGTTGAACTCCACTGATACATTTCTACGAAGCAATTAAAGTAGAAGGATGGTTTTCGTAATAACGTTTTCACATAGTTGCTTGCGCTCGTATTTTAACCACTTGCACGTGCGGTGAATAAGTTCGTAGCAAATTTTCGGTGAAATTAGTTTCTTCCGACGTTTTCAAGCTTTCTCTTTTACCGTAGCTATTTTCGAAGTAATCCCCGGCGTTTTCAGAAGGCAGAGTAAACAACGCTGGAAACTTAGAGGAGATAATTATTCTGAGGTTTCGTGGCTTGTTTGAAAAGAGGCAGAATGAAGGACCGTTTTCACGTGGCGCGAAGCGTTGCTGTTTTATTGCCTCGAGGTAAACAGCATCCTAGACAAGGTCGTGGAAATATATTTCCTTCTTGCTACATCTAAAAGAATAGGGGAATGGGTAGATGTTAATTTCAACGTCGGATTGCTTCACCTACCCACAGAAATCTTTTGTATTAAGGCCATGCTGTTTCATTTATTTCAAACTATTACAAATAACTTTAAATATTTTATACCAAGTCCTTTGAAAAAAAATTGAGACTGTGTACAGTCATACGATACACAATATTGCCAGAGAGTTTTTTTAAAATAATTTACCGTCTGCTAGTAAAAAAGGATTTTACTTAATTTTTAGCTTATTTTCACAACGAAATATGTGATATTTCAGGGGCAAAAATCTAAAAATCCGTTTGGTGTATTGTAACAGAATAATTCAGATACAAACAATGATATATTAATGTTAAAACTGTAAGAATGAGTATTTTGATGTATGTATTAATTTGCATTATAAAAAAAATATATTCTCGAAACCGCTGCAAAACTAAAGACCTAAGCATTAAGAACCCTGTACAGCAGGCGCTAGATGTCTCGTCTGAGGTACAGAAACATGCAGATGATAAGGTCTAGACTAGCTCGTATGTCAGCAACCGTGTCGCCTCTATGCCTGGAGAGCGAAAACGACGTGCAATATTTTGTAGTTGGATTTTTCCTATCGGACTTTAAGTGGTGACTCTGCTTTTTTATTTACGGAAAATGCGTAGTAAAGTCTAACGCTTTTCTCTAATTTTATTTTACGATTACGGTTGATATTTTCTACGTACCGGAAACCGGGGTTACTTTGACGTTATGGGGTTACTTTGACCACTCAAAATTTTGGATTTTATGTCGTTTAGTGACGAAAGTTTGAACCAGTAACTATAAGGATCAAAGGCAGTTATTAAAATTATCTGCTCAGATTATATATTTATTTACCATAAAACCCAAAAACTATTACTTTGAGTGGCCAAAGTAACCCAGAAAATGGTCAAAGTAACTCCGGTTTACGGTAACAGCAGTCTGAAAAAGCCGTTTTTAGACATATTGGAGTGCCCCGAAGCCATGTTTCTAAGCATGAGGTCTAGAAAACAAAACTATCCAAGCTTAGTTTTAAATGTGTTTTCTTTTCGTAGATAAATAAGTCAAAGATACGTTCAGTACTGTTTCTTAAAACTTTCGTCTAACACACTGCAACATTGTAAATGTGCCAACTGTGTAGAGATTCGGCCGTTGTGAGATTATTAGAAAACTGCTCAGCGATAAGCCTGCGTCTGCTTTGTGACAGCACTTAATAACACAGCAAGATGCCATGCGAAATATTTGTTAAAGGGTAGACATTTATTCTGAGTTCGAACAGATGTTTGCGAACGTTGCCTGTTACTAAAATTTTACAAATTTATTTGCCACTAAAATCGAGCGGTGTCTTACAACTGTAGTAAAATATTGTTGACGAAAAAAGTCTCAGGAAATAGTGGTAATTTTATTTGTATCTTTTTCTAGTACGAAAATACAGTTCTCGTGTTTTTATTTTCGAGAAGCTCGCGTTTCCACAAAGAAGCGAACGCGTAAATAATTGAGTCGATGTGGACGAGAAAACAACACGTCAAACATAACCAATACCAAAGCGTTATTTATACGAGGTTTTTACGTGCAATTTTTATAAACCGTTCCACACGAAGAAAAATAATTTATCTTACCGTTAATGAAGTTCGTTTCGTATACGTATCAACTTTAATTAAATAAATTTTAAATTTAAAGGTACACAGTTGTCGTGTTGTTTCTTTTTATTTCGTTATTCATTTATTGGTTACATTTAGTCATTCCGACAATGGGTGTGCATGGGTGGATGCGGTGTCTTGCGGAAGTTAAGTAAAGTTCTCAAACGAGGAAACTGTAGCGCATGCCATGTAATGTGGTGTAAATTAATGTTTGCGTAGTACTTATGCTCCAACGATAAAATAGTTGCGAATCAGATGGCAGCGATGGGAGGACGAATGTTAATATATACCTCTCTGTCTTCAGAACCGTGTGGAGATAGCATTCGTTTTGTTCGGAATAGAGTCGTGAAAATTGTAAATAATATTAAAATATTTCTCCGTTCATGATTCTGTCAAACTTGTCTGAATATTTACGCAAATGTAAATACACATGCGTAGATATACGCGTAGGGTATTTCATAAGATCGGGATTACAAGTAGGCAAGTTTTGTCGACGTACGAAAAATGCTTATATATTGTAGTTGTAGTTCTTGTATTATGTATTTCACAAACATGCAGAAGGTAAAACATTATTTCATATAGCTAGCGAAACCATTATCACAAGTCGCTAAATAAGACACCCCAATAACTATCCCAACATTTGTGTTCCCACAGTAAAAAATACATACGTCAGGTTTGGCGGAGTGGGAGGTAAAACAGTACATGTTTAATTATATAGGGTGTTTCCATAAAGTTAGCACCAAAATTATAACACCTATTGAACAGGCAGAGGTGCAACAACAGGGTCAGGCAAGGAAAGAACCTTAAACAATCTACGTGTCTGCATACAATAATTTTATATATTATTTATTTTAGTAATGCAGTAAAATCATTTTAAGGAATTTTATGAAAGCTTTACTCTGTTATCGATGATGGTTACCACTGTACCCCTTTGAAGATGAGAATTAGATCAGAAATTATTTCGTTTGATTCCCCTTGAAAATTTGTGTTGTGCCCGTGGGAACAGAATATTTTGTGAGAGAGGAGATGCCACAGAAAGAAACGTATTAATGAATAGGCACAGTAGTTCTGTTAATGTAAGGACAACAATCCAGCTTGGTTGTCGATAATATGTGTATTGTTCCTACAACAATCTGTTATGTATAATGAAACAATATGTTCAGTAGAAGTAAGGGTATATGTTTACACCCTTTCATATAAAATTACATAAACGTCATCATAAATTGTTTGAGAGTTTACTTAGGTATACCAGAAGTAGGTTGTCATAAAATTTGTAAAATAACGAATAAATAATAAGTGTGCTTTACTAAGGTTAATTCTACTACAGATTAAAAAGAAAATGTGATTTCTTTTGGGAAAGCTTGGCACAGGGAAATTTTCTGCCGCTAGTTTCTCTGCTGTCGGTGAGGAACCAGATAATACGAAACTGTAGTTAAATTAAATTTACATAGGCTTGTAAATGTCAGAAGTCATTTAACTTAAGTTTAAAGTGGTTTTATATTATCAACTTTATGCAACTTAAAATTCAGGTTTGCACCGATACCAGCGCTCAAGTTGCAGAATTTTTCCCCGTGACAAACTTTTAACATTGATATTTCTAACTTGTAGCAGAATTAATGTCAGCTGTACCTTCAACTGTTTAGAAAATATGAACGTCAATATTAATTATGACCATGAGTTTGTTGCTCAAAGGTATGTGCATCGCTTTGCTTTTGTTACTTGCGAGCTTTTCTTCATCGTTTTTTGGCTGCGTTGTGATATCCCGGGCGGTTTGGATACACATGTACAACATAAGTTAATTACTGGGTTTTGAGAGCAATATCGTCTCTCGTGGCAATTAAATGTTAATACATAATAAATCGACGAAAGTTTCGTAACTAGAGTTTATTCATTCACATCTCACGGCATACATGCATCACATATGTCTCCTCGCAATAAACTCGTGCCTCTGCGTGGAATGCGTTACAGCAGCCTCTGTAGTGGTTTGGTACAGGAGCACCCGGAGACAGCCTCGAGTAGGGCAAGTCCCCCAGTATATATACTAGTCCAGGACTTGAACCTTGTGTCTTAGTTGGGGCCGTACTGCCCACTGAACCCCTACACAGCCTGGTTGATGGAGATGGTTGACCCCTTGAACTCTCACATGGTCATACATCCACTGTCCTACTCTTCTAACACATACCCATTACAAGATATACCATTTCATCAATTAATATACGGTTACAAAATAATATTTACGTTACAGCGTGTCTTTGTTCAGGTAAGTGTCTCATTCGATTTTACCAATCAAGAGTTAGGTTATTGTGACACCACGTGTCTGTGATTGGCCAGTAGATCCCCAAGACCAGTGACAGTGAAAACATTCTGTCACTGTTCGTGAAGAATTGCTGCAGATGTGCACACAAGGCACAGAAACCAAATTGTGCAAATAATAAATTAATAACTGATTATTAGGGACCCCTGTTTTTGGCGAAAAGAATTTTGCCTCATTTTGTTTCGGTGTCTTACGTCCACGTCTGCAGTTCTGCTCCGTGGTCAGTGATTGGGTAATTTAACTCTCACAGACCTAGGGATACTATCGGCAAATTACATACATGTGGTGTTGCAGGAAAGTTATTGTAATTGGCTCAGTCAAGCCATAGACACACTGCCAATAACCTTGAAACAGAACTGCAGTTGTGCACGTAAGGCGCTGAAACAAACTGGGGCAAAATTCTTTTCGCGAAAAACAAGGGTCCCTACTGATTCTGTTTCGGATTGTTGAAAAGAAAATTCCAACCCCAAAAAAAATCTTCGCGTAAACATACATGCACTTTGAAACTGCGTCCCTAAATAATCTGTAAAACGCACATTCAAAAAATTTATGTGCATTGCTTGTTCAATTATACGGATTCATTGTTCGATTGTAACATTTTATAGAAGACATATGCGTATTATAATTTTTTTATTTTAAGCCTGTTTGACGATCATAACTGTGTAACATACACTTTTAATTACAACCTATTATTATTTACAAAATAGTATTTATCGTGTAATCATAATGCTGTACGGCAAACATAGGCGTAAATTATTTACATAATATTAATTTGTCGTGTATGCCGATGACATTTAAACTTGATATATATCTCTGTAAAAAGAAATTTGAAGCGTCAGCTAGATATTTGAAACGTTCTAAGCAACATTACATGCTGCATGATTTTTTTAATAACTTAAAGGACAAGGCATGAAAATTCATACTGTTTTAACTCGCATTAAATACGGTAATTTGTCGCAAAATGTCATTATTTTAAAATTGCACTGTGGAACATGTATTCGTATTACAAAAACCGTGACTTAATGTAATGGTAGTGCAGTGACATTTCAAATTACGAGTGAGTGAGAGTGAGAGATTTTGATCAGCGCTCAACATCGAGGTCTTTAGCGCTGTTGGGGGGGGGGGGGGGGGGGGGGGGGGGGGGGGGGGGGGGGGTGACATGGGGTGAGTATGGAGCAGTACCGGAATGAATGGGCTGGATAAACGGGAGATTCCCGAGAAAACCCGGCAACCAGCGTCATCGTACGGCAAGATTCCCACATGCGAAAATCCGGGGTCCCACCCCGCCGGGAATCGAACCCGGATCGCCTTGGTGGAGGGTCTGACCATTCGGCCACCGCGGCCCCTTTAAAATTACGAGTTACTTTACTTATTCCTGGGATATTCTTACAAATACCGTTAAAAGTAAAATTCAACATTAAATTCATTGTTAGTGTATCTTCTTTTCATACTAACATTTATGTGTAGGGTTACACCTACTTTAGTTATGTGCCATAAACGCACATGAAAATATCAAATTGGCAATATGCATATATTTGAATGTGTTAATGTTACAATTTTCAGTCGTGAAAGGTTTTTTCTAATTAGACATTTTATGAATCGGGGTTGTGTTAAAATGGGAATCGTTAGATCGCTGATTACTGCATAACATAAACAGCTGGGTCGGGTAAGAGTGAGTGATAGTCACCATCTTGAATTTTCGTATTTTGTGTCATAATTTTACTGCTTGGTAAATTCACGGAACTTTAACTTAAGTACAGAATAGAATACATATTGATATAATTGTAGACACAATTAATCTTTATTTTCCGTTACTGTTGTTACAGAAAGCATTGCAGTTATGAAAGTAATAACGGAAAATAAAGCTTTATGCTGTCTAAAACTCTATCAAATTGTATTTTAATCTGTAGTTAAGTTTAAGTTCCTTAAATTTACTAAGAAGAAAACTTATGACGCAAAATACAAAATTCAAGATGTTGACTATCACTCACACTTAAGAAGTAGTCGTCGTAGATGTTGCAGAGTAAATACTTGCGTGGACGTACTTAGCGACAAGGGTCGAAGGATTGTATTGTTTCTGTGTTCAGTTTCCCCCGGGCCGACTACACGTCTCAAACCTCTTACCGCAAGAAGGGTAACTACAGTTAGGTAGAAGGAAGTTCCAGATGGTCTTGGGGCATGCATAGGGTAGCCGTGGTTGTGGGGCTGGGGGTGGTTCGTTAGAAGCAGCCCTGCGGCCACAAACAATTTCGTGGTATTGGAGGAAACTTAGGTTTGGCGGGCGGGAGGGCAGCAGGGAGCGTGGAGAAGAGAGAGGTTAACGAAAGGGGAATTCCATGATGGTTGCAGGCATTGTGTATGCTTCAAGGGTGGGAAGAGACCCCCCATTATCAGCACGGCACGCAAACTGTTGAGGGTTGGAGAGGAGGAGGTGGGTGGCAGTACACAGGCAGTGATCCGCCAAACAATTGGGGCGGGTATAAGCCTTTGTGTTTTCTGCGCATTGGAGCGGGCTTGGTCAGCGATTGTTTCGTTGCTGATCGTGAAAGCTATTATAAACTAGAAGTCAGTGTTCCGCGTGCGGTAGCATCGACTGCTGGTCGTTAAAACTTTCTTGCACGTTACGTTAAAAAGGGTTCATTCCCGTAATGAACTGAACGTAACTTTGCCGAGGATCAGCCGCGGTATCTTGTAAGAGAACTTACCTTACTTGCTCGGGTATTGTTGTCTGTTTTTACAATACTTGTACCATCTACCGAGCAGAAACTAAAAATAACCCATTACAATGTCGATAGGTCGAAAGGAAATTGGCTATGAATGCATAAAGACCTTTTTTTTTTTACTCATTTGGTAACAATAAAAACAGTTTTGGTAAAGTTAAACATATATTTCTGACCAAACTGTATACTTAAAATACTAATGAAGACCAATCTTCAAGGATTCTACGCTAAACAAAGTGAACAATAACTTCAAATGAGTTTGTATACATACGGGTATTTATAATGTGGTTTTGAGCGCAGACACAAGCCACCTCTTGTCGTGAGAACGTAAACATGTACATTTCGAGTCTGACTTCTCAAGTTTGTGGGAAAATAAGTGCGTTCGTAACGATATAGCAACTATAAATAGCTCTGAAAACTCGCTTGGCTCAATTCCTAATAACCTGTGTCTCTCATGACGTAACTTTTTTTTCTCGAGAGGAGAACTTTGGATTGTGATCTTGTTGTAAAGATATCTAAAAGTCCCAAGAATCATTACTGGAATTCAAGAACCGAACGTTATTTTTATCAAAAGTATTGCAGGGCAGAGGAAATTAATTGGGGGGGGGGGGGGGAATTAGGCTCAGAAAAACAGAAATTAAAAGAAGTCATTTCCAAAACTTTAATAAAAATGAATTCGTAATGATTATTGTAAATTCTTAATGAATGATTAACCTAGAAAAAAACACACACAATAATTCTGAATAATATGTGTCAGCAGAAATACAATCGTTAGAATTATTTGTAAGAGGTATATCGTTAGGTTATTTACAACGATTATCAAAATGTTTATTTGTAAAACACCTAAGATCTTTAGTTATTTGTACTCGGAATTTTAAATAATTGACTTTGCGCGGAAACTTATAAATTACAATATTTTTCAGACTCTCTTCTCCTGTCGTCATTTTGTCACGATGTAGAGTAGTATAGCGAAATTCTATACTTCCGTGGTTTTATTGATTCATCATTACCGGTGCGTCTAATTGCAGTTTCAGTGTTGGTTATTGGCTCCATGTTGCGGTGTCTGCTCTAGGAATTTATAATCTGGAAGTCCAAGGAAAGAAAAAAAATTCATTTCACCACGAAATGATGACGAGTCAATATCATTTAGAATTACGGAAAAGTTAAATTAATACATTTTCTAAGATGATATCAGTTTTTTTTTCCTTTTCCCTTTTGCAACGAGAACCCTGAGAATTTAGTTAAAGAGACAATAATGTTTCATGATTTTAAACACTTTCCTTATTAAAATTGTAAAATCAAATTTTACATTGAGAGAACAATAAGATTACCTTATGGGACGAAGCGTTTCAAAACATAAGAAAAGTCTGAAAAACTTTATCGTTATTTATGCGCAACTATTAACCAGTGAAAGTAAACTTGTGGGATTATTGTCATAATTTTCTAAATCCGGTGAACTAAAAATTATCTTTGTAATTTTAAATAGCGAAGAATGAATAAAGTGTTCTTAGGGTTTCAGTACGTAAATGATATTAAAGTAAGGGTTAAAAACGTTCGACCTCGTCGGGTACCGTATTGTACGTTTAAGAAACGGCAAAGTTAATCCAGCATTGTGATGTACAACCATAGTCGTCGTAAGTAGAAGGCCGCGGTCTTAGATCTGGCAACCCTGCCAGGAAGGGTCATTTTAAGAGGAGTCCTCGACTGGCGCATGGACGGCGTTGCAGCGTGTCACGCGCATACATTTTTACGCGAAACCGCTTAAGTTATTCATATTATGTTTACCTACGAAAAGAACACACACTTGAAGCCATGCTTCTAATTTTTCAAAAATGCAGCACGCTTAGAAACATGATATTCGGACCTCTCAAAATTACTAAAAACGTTTTTTTTTTTTTTTTTTTTTTTTTTTTTTTTTTTTTTTTTTTTTTTTTTTTTTTTTTTTTTTTTTACTGTTGTAACTCCGAAAACATTACCTGAATTCGTAAAGTGCAAAACGAGAAGCATGCGTTGGTCTTTACTTCAAACTATTCAAAAATAAAATATTGGGGCCACCGCTTAAAGTCCCATAGTAAAATAACTACAACGGAAACCTTGCACGTCAGTTTGGCGCGCTGCGAATAGAGGCGATATGCTTCTCGTCAAGCGTGGGACACTGGCTCTTATCGTTACGCTGTTCCCACGCGTCAAAGGTGGACATTTGACACCGTGAAGGACGCCTCTTAACACTTCTTTTGTCTCACCAACGGCTGTGGCTTCCCCTGATTCACCGATATGTAGGGCACAATTGAGGAGTCTTTGTGGGAAACGATGTAAGTGCCAAATAGTAAGTTTTCCAGGAAATGAAAAAAAGAATTAAAAATCCTGTCACAAATAATTTTATAATTCGAATGCTGTGTTACATTTATTTACAGAATTGTATGTGTGAAAAGAACTGTTACAGAAAAATTTCAGAAAAAATGTTTCTTCAAATGGCACTTGCATCATTCTCCATGTCGACAGTTATGGAGTTACGCCAAGTGCATTCTACGGACGTTTGTTTGAGCTAAACAATGTATTGTTGACACTTATATCACTTCCTATGGTTTGGCAACAGGATGTGTAATTCTTTCATTGGAAAACCTCAAAATGCGATGTTCTGGCACTTATATCGTTTCCCACAACAAACACTCCTCAATTACGAGTCAGGCAAAGCCATTGCCTATGGAGAGCTAACGGAAGTGTTAAAATTATCCTTCCTGGCAAAGTTGTCAGATCTAACGCCGCGGCCTTCTACTTTAGACGGCTATGATACAACCCAGAACAAAAAAAAAAAAAAAAAAAAAAAACACTCTTATACACAAACGTACATACATATACAGTATGTCCAGAAACAAACGCATAAACGGCATTCCACGAAAATCCTAGGCTACATTAAAGACGAAAAAGCAAGTAGAAAATTGTACGGTGACATTTTATGTGCACAATGTGGCAACAAAGCACAGTAGTTAGTCCTCTCTTGCGCTCCATAGATATCTTACTAAGCTTGCTACTACTGCTCTGACCTGCGTATTACAGGCGCAGGTTAAAGTTCCGAGTAATACCTAGACGTGAAGCGCAAGAGGGGACTATCTCCGTACATTGTTGCCACAATGACCACGTGAAATGTCGTACAACTTACATTTTCGAATCTAAGTTAGCCCAGGATTCGCGTGATGTGGTTATTATTCGTTTGATTCAGGACAGCCTGTAAAATGGGAAGATTCTCGAGAAGTACCAGCCTTATAGAGACCATATTTCTTACAAAATTTGAAGTATCATGAGTGTATATAAGGGTTCCTTGTCAAATGAAAATGAGCTGTGGTTCCACTACGGTTTGTTTAGCGGCCAGGCATATTTCTCACCTGATGGCATATAAAATCTTCACAGTTTCTGGGATTCTTAAATTTTGAAGATGTGGTGCTCTACTGTAAGTAGTGTGATTTCATAACACAAGCCTGTTGTATACTTCTGCGATGGAAATTATTATTGACATATAATGGGAATAGGACATAGTAAATTTACATAAAGTTTGTTGCTCCAATTTATGTAACGAATATGCATTGTGTTAAACTGTTACGTCATATCAGTTATCCTACCTGAGATTATTCTAAACATATAATTGGCGTTAGCCTTTTGTTATGTTTTTAGTTTTGAGTTGACGCATTTTATCTCCCCGTTTGAGGGCGTGAAGACTCGTCATCTATTTGTTTAGGCCAGTGGTCTTCAAACACTTTTCACTAAAGGGCCAGTTACGTCTCGCGGGCCGCAATGTAAAAAATATTTTACCACAACCGTATGTATGATATCCTTCAAACTGCAACATTGAAACATGATGGTATTACTGTGATAAGAACATGTTCTAAAAATGTGGCTATGTTTTCAGTCACATTAAATTTCAGCGAAGTTTTAACATAAAATTGTGACATTTAAAAATGATGGTGCAAAACAAATTATAAAAATAACACAAAAATAAATCATGTTATTACAAAATACGAAAATCACAATATTTCACTTTCATGCTTAGTGCGACAACTGTGACTGTTTTCTTGTAAGTAATCTAGGGATATCAGCTTTAATACCTGATGGTGCAAGCATGAGGGACTTTTCTAAGTGAGCGTCAGTCACCTTATTCATTAATTCATAGAGGAAAAAAAGTTGTTCAGAACTGCACATGCTACCAAAAGTGAAGGTATGGGCAGAAAGTGTGTTCGGAGATTCAGAAAGTCATTTTTCTATATGTTATATTCCCAGTAAAAATGTCAAGAGATCGACATTCATAAACTTCTCATTCTCACTTTTGACTGAAAATGGAGTGAGAAATATATTGAATATTTTTTCATTGGAATTGAAGTCTTTGAAACGCGTAACAACATCGGAATTAAGGTCAAAGAGGGCATTATTGTATTTCTCTTCATCTTGATTTTCACACTTGGATAGCATCGGGGAAGGTGTGAAGTATCCATTTTGCATCTGCATCTCCCACAAAAGAAGTTTTTTTTCGAATGTCTGCTCTTAGTAGAAAATGTTGTGTACGAACCCTTACAGTGCAGCTTAAGTTCAAGTTGTTGAAATGCTCAGAAATATCAGATATGTGAAGTTGGCCATTCGTACAGGGTCGTCGAACTGGTACACATGCTTTACTTTATTTGTCATGAACTCACTAATTTCATTCTTCAAATAAAAACAAATGCACAGAACTTGATCTCTCTTGAGCCAGCGAATTTCAGTGCAGTACAGTATATCACCGTATTCTTGAGTTCACATCCATAAGAAATGCCTGAAATTCTCTGTCGTTCAATCATTGGGCTCTGATGAAGTTAAGGATTTTGGTTACATCTTTCATATCATTTTTAAAACAAACTTTTCGCGCACAGATTATGTTGATGAATAATGCCGTGATGATGAATAAGTTACCGACAGGTAGAAGAACCAGATTATTCTCGAATTAATGACACAACACCTTCATTTTTAGCTACTATCGCAGGAGTCTTGTTTACGGAACTACGTAAATGGCGTGTCAGATATTTATCTGAAATATAAATCGTATAAATACATTTCTGAAATTGGCTATAAACAAGGAAATATTGCTCACTGGAAAACGTGTCTACATTGTACGGTATTTAAATGTAAAAAAACTCATTCAATGAATATTTTTAATGATTGCAATCATTTGCATGCACTAATTCTTTAAATTGTATTTACTTACGTGATTTCATTAATCAAGTCACGAAAAGCACCCTAGCAGCATGTTTTCTTTTAAGAATATAGAACAGTAACATTTACTCGAAATTTTCAAAATATACGTATAGTCTGAGACTTTGTCACACATGAAATGTCTTGTATACAAAGAACATGGCCGCGGTTACACTTGAGGTCTTGAACCTGTTCAGTTAAATACATTCGGCAGCCATGTTAGATCAAGTTGAAAGCTTAAATATAGTTGCGAGGTTGCACGACTAAATAGAATAAACTTAATGAAATTTCTAACCACAACAAACTTGGAACCTGAAATGTACTTATATTTAATCATTATCACATCTACACTCAATATTCATGACTTTTTAATTATTATATTGCATCTAACTACAATGATGTTGATGTGATTAAAGTGGATATGGTTATTTCAAACCTAAATATAATATAATTTAATGAGTGCAGAATGTCGGACCAAAAATCACCAATGTTTGTGCCACAGATCGTTTCTCCAAGCAGCTAATAAGAGAGAAGTATCAAAGATATGACGTTCGAAACTACATGTGAAACCAGTTTACTTTGAACGAGAAGATTCTGCGATCTGAACTATTTCCTAGATCGTGTAACTGCTCCATAAAACTAAACAGGTTTAAGTGCAGTAGTTCTGCAGCCAGTGTAACCCCGACCTATATCTTTTACTTACGCACCACTTCAAATATAGCTTTGCGCAAAGAAAAATTGTTTAACAGTAACAGTAAAAAAACTGTTTCTGATAATGCTCAACCCCATACATTTTTCTTTGTTGTACAGCATGGATACCTTCCCGCATGCTTAACAATGTCAGAAATACTGTTCTAGGCTGCAAATAAAGTTTTTACTGGGCGATCTGAAATATATTTTGTTTCACCACGAGGAAATTTTTCTGATTATCTCCAAATGAGTAAGTATTTTATTGTGCTACCTTAACTAAATTATTATGTATGGCAAACAGACTGATAACAGATTTCATAAAAGCTGCAGAACTTTAGTAACTACAATTACTTGAATTCGTTGTCCAAGGTATGTGATGTATTAGAAGAATTTATCGGATGAAACCCACAATATGTTGTGATAAATATATTTTTATTTGCGAAATAATGTCCAAATTCAGCAATCGGCTAGTTTAAAAATAGTAGGCCTATGCGTTTCTTAGCATATGTCAAGCTTCACTAAAAATGTGTAGCCTATAGTTCCAGAACTCTCTATGCGTAGTAATAGTGTACCATTCATACGACAAATGCACCGCCGCCGTACGCACTTTCTACACCACAGTCATTCCATGTGAAGATCACGCGCCGCTCCTTGCCACCATCGTCGTCTCCGTCACCGCTGTGATCTCCGCTGCCGAAGTCGTCCACGCAACACCCACTCACAGACTTAGTGCTTCAACTATTGGTCAACCTAGTAAAATAATTAAATTCTGTATTTTAACAAAAGGACACTAGTCTGTGCGATTTTATTCAAAATTTTTCATCAGAATTTATATGGTTTTGTTCATTATTTATGAACTTCTGTAAGTCAAGGTGTATTAAAGATCATATGCAATTTACATGCGTTTTGTTAGTTTATAAAGTTTTTGTAGTGAGAGATTGTGAACTTATTAGCATATTTACCTAGGCAAACTTAATTTTCGAGGAAAGATAATAACAGTGCTGTTTAAAGTAGCGTTTATTTATGTGAATTAAAATCGTACTAGCGATGGAACTCATGTACATGGTCCGAGGAGTCATTGTATTTTCTCTTGGTCTCAGAACTGCAACACGGGAATGGAGTTCCATTGAACAGAATCTTCTCTGAGCTATTTTTTGTGTCATAATGAAAGTCATGTCTATGACCCGTCCCTGACATCACACGAAGAATAGGAACTTTGTATTCCTCGAGGGAGATCTCCAACCCCTATTCTTCTACCCCCGCCGCCCTCCAGCCATACCAACAGCTTAGCCTATCACATTATTGCAGCCGAACACGAAAGCCCCTTAGACTGAGCTTCCTTCTTCTCCATGCTTTTTCAAGCCCTTTCTTTTCCTTTTACTTTTTTCTTCTGCTCTTCAGAAAACCAACCCCCGCAACCATGCCGGCGAGAATTTCCGCTACCCCTGTCACCTCCCGATCCCACCAAGACGACCTCATCGCCATTACCGTAATGGCCCTTCCATAATCCACTGCTGTCACCTTACAACGATGATAAAGTCTGTACCTTTGCCAGGGATACCACCTTCCACACAGGACACAGCGAGCCGACATTCTTTATGCGTTAGTTTCCTTGCGACCAGAAATGTCTTAAGAACCCGATTATTTTGTGTAATACTATTCACAACATATAGATGCCAGAAATATTCGCGGATTTGCTGACCTTTATGCTAGATTCCAAGAATATTTTTGAAATCGTGCAGACAGCAGCTGTTTATAAGCATGCTCGCTGACACAGTGAAATGGGCCTGTATTCAGCTACAGTTTTATTATTGGCTCAGTTACTTCCAGGAAGTGTCAAGTAAGTCAACGTCCAATTATGACCGAGATACACACCTATAGTTGCTAGAACTCTATCTTGCGCCTAAAAGAAAACGCAAAATGGTCAAGTCTCTAACAATAGAGTACTGGAGGTTCGGAATAAAGTTGGCACTGAAAACGGCCCAGTTTATTTTCTGTTTTCAGCCAGTTAGTATATTTGTTATTAATGTACTCATAAACAATGCGCCGCGCTTTTATTTGCATAGGCTTGCAATATATTTACATACACTGTATTCGATAAGGAAACAAGGCACAAAGTTTCTATCAGTTTAGAATGTAAAGTCTTAAGAAGTTTACCTATATATATATATATATATATATATATATATATATATATATATATATATATATATATATGTCACGTTTGCCATCAAAAACGTTGCGAAAATATGTGTATAAAGTCAAGAATTAGAATTATTTAAGATATTTCGTATTACACAACATTTAAAGCTTTCAGTACTAACATAATAAGATATTTTATTTTTTACGTATTGAAATAGCACGCTTACAGTTATTTATGAACTTTAAAATTTTAGAGATTTTATGTTGAGAAAATAGTGTGTTGACAATTTTTGAAAGCAGTAATGAATAATTTGAAGGGCTCTAGCATGCAATTGATATGTACGTATGTAGGTACTTGGTGTAAAAATATAACCGCGCGATGCCGGCGTGGCGTGAGAGAATTATTAGTGCTCAGCTTCAAGGGTCGGTTTGCACTCGCTCGCGGAGTGTGTTCATTCGCTCGTCGACGGTCCTCGTGTCGTAACCCGGCGGGTTGAATGGGAAGGAGGGGCGGGGAGAAAGGCTAATCTGAAACCAACCCCTCTCTTACCCCTAAAACCTCCAGTACACCCCCGCCACGCTCTCCGGGGCTTATCTGATCGCGAAGTGAGGGCGGGGCGGTGGTCAGAGAGATTACACGGGACGTGAATGAGGCTTAACATCCGCGCTCATGTGACCCGAAAATAATTCCCCCGGGAGACGCGCCGACCCTCCTAACGAACGGCCGTTAGAGGGCTGTTTCCTCCTCCCGCTACTCCCCCCTTTCCGCTCCTGCCCGCACATCCGCCTTTATTTTTTCCACCCCTCTACGTCACTTCCGCCACCCGCAGGTCGCTGGACAGAACACCGACCTCAACCCCACGACGCGACATAGCGACCAGCGAGCTCTAATAAGCGATCTGAAGTACGCAACCAACCTTTCAACTACTCCCCCAATCCTGTTCCCCTCCCGCCTTTCCCCTTCCGACTTGATATCCTCAGCAAAGCTCCACTAAATCATCCGGATCCCACATTTACGGCTTGAAGGTTCGGTGGTCCTTGGAAGTACTGTTGTGGCTGATGAAGGACCTGCACTCTGGCGTGTGTGGTAAAATCGTGCAGAGAGAGAGAGAAGAACGAATGAGAGAGAAACAAATAAAGGAAAGAGAGAGAGAAATAAAGAAAAAGAGCGAAACAAAGATAAAAGAGAGAAACAAAGAAAGAGAGAGAGAAACAATGAAAAAGAGAGAAATAAAGAAAGAGAAAATCAAAAAAGAGAAGGAAGCAAAGAAGAAAAGAGAAAATTAAAGAGAGAGAAACAAAGAAAGGGAGAAATAGAGAAATAGAGTGAAACAAAAAGAGAAAAACAGAAAGAGAGATACGGAAAGAAAGAGAGAGAAACAGTAAGTGAGAAACACAAGTAATGACAGAGGGAAAGAAATAACTCTTCTATTGGTTATCAAGAAGGGAGTTACAAATGAATCGGCACACATTTTATACAACTGCTTGCAAAATTGTACAGGGTGAGTATATCAAGATAGACATTTGAAGGCAATTAACTTTTATCTCATCATGAGAAGCATATTTATAAAAAGAAAATTAATGAAAAATAATTATGATGTTCTCATGCATCACAAATTATATATGAAAGACTGGTAGTAATAAAAGTATGGGTTTCTCATGTTTAAATTATTACATGAAAAAAAACCTAAAAATTTTTTACTTTTGTTGTTCTCTTTTCTTTGCACTGTCTATTTTAACATTGTAAACGTTTGCAGTTACATCTAATAATTATACAATCAGAAGATTTAGGATGTTGTTACATAGTACGCCGATCGTATTTATAAATACATAATTATAAATCGTATTTGTAATTAATTTTTTTAATGTTTCCAGATACTGTAGAGTAACTTGCATAACTGTAAGACGGGACTAAGAACACCACGAGAAACTCGCATATTGGCAACGTCCGCTACGCTTTCCACACAGTCGCAGGGTTGACGTGTTACTGGAGGTGAGGTGTGACTGATGTACGGCCTTTCAACAACAAGAGCTTAAGAGCTTGTTTCTGAGTTCTTTTTTTCAGACTGGTGACAATAAATGAAATATTTGAAAAAAATTGATTCAATGTGCAGTCACACGATGCACAATACTGTGGAGGCGTTTTTAAAAATAACGTATACTATTCGTCAGCAAAAAAATATATTGCTTCATTTTTGCTAATTTTCACGACATAAAACGTGGTACTTTGGGCGATGAACTCTAAAAAAACCGTTCAGTACGTTTTTACCAAAAAATTCAGCTACAAATTATAACATATACGTGTCAAAACTCTGGGGCATACTTTTTGATACGAGTATTAGGTAGCAATAAAAAATATTTTCGAATCACTGCAAAACTCGGTAACAATCCCTTAAGAGCCGATGAGTGTGAAGTAAGGTGAAGTGACAAAACAACTTCTATGCCCGAGCTGGGATTCGAATCCAGGACCTCATGCGCCGGCGCGTTTTACTGAAGCGGCTTGCAGCACAACAACCTGCAAGTGAATCAGGAATTCGCATTAGAGACGAGTCCAAGTGAGTAGATTGCTGGAAACAACAAAAAACTTACTGTAGTGGATCTGGGAGTGAAACAGGTCATCAGTAATGGATAACTTGAAAGTAAGAGTGTGTGGAATAATATGAAACATAACTGACATACACACTCATTTTTATTTAATTTATTTTAGAAATTAATGATGTTATTGGAATTGATACTTTTTAAAAACAAGTAGCGTTTTTTCTTACAATGGCACATAAAACATAATGCCTTGAGTGTATATTAGTGCAATGTTGGTATATTCTAGTGAAAAACTAATAATATGATATATAGAAACACATTTTGCAAACGCAACACCACCCAGTACCTTTTACCCATAAAGCAGTGTTATGTATTACAATTACACTATCAGAGAAAGCATAATGTCTTTAGTGTAGATTATTGGAACCTTAGGGCCGTATCTATAAACGGCTTTCGAATGACAACCAACTGCTCACCAATGCTTTCTCTATGGGGATAGTAGTTGGTTGTCTTTCGAAACCCATTTATAGATACGGCCCTTAGTATATGCTAGTGAAAAAACTACTAAGCCACATTAAAAATTATTATTCAACTACAATCATGTAAGTCATAAACAAAATAATGCGCTGTTGGCACATTCAAGGACTAGTCCGATTAACGTATTTCTTGTATAGGACTGGGTTTCTTTTGCTGCTGACGGCCAAGATAATGTTTTGGAGAGTCGAAATCTCGTATAACCTGAATTTGCTAAAAAAGGTGTCTTGGTCCCTTTTGAAAATTCCCGATTCGATTCATGTTGTGTCAGTAATTACATCATCCAATATTATTTGAGTAAATATACTACAATTTATAGGAGACTACGTTTACTGTAAATATTTATCTATTATCGAGTGTCTGTATGTATTTTATATATTTGTTTGTATGTACTCAACATACATTTAAGTGACTTTACTACTTTTTTTTTTAATTTTGTACCACACATATTTTTTTTTACAGAAGTAATCCTTGTAACTCAACAATCGATCAGTTTTATAAGGAAAATATTTGTACCGTTACATAGGCATGTTAAGCGCAAAAATTAAATCCTTGTAATTTTTACTGAAACATTTAAGTGTGTGTAGATGTTCACCAGCAGCTCGCGAAACCATTTTATCGCAGTTAAATGGAATGTGCCAAATGCTGTGATAGGCAACAGTGTATTCTTCCCTGGCGTACCTTCATGTGTGTTCGTTTCTGCAATGCCAAGCCATGCCAAGACGTATTAGTTACGTTCATAACATCTTCGCTTCTCACACTAACATCATATTTTATGACAGTTGTTATTGTAAAACACACCAAATTATTGCCCACCAGACTGTGTCATACATAACCTCTCGGCCACAAAATTATTAACTTTACATTTTAACTACCAACATGTGCACTAAACTCATGTTTCAAGAAAATTCACTTATACCCCTCGGCTTCTAAGCACTTCATTTGTCATTGTATTTGGTTCCTTTGCGAGACCTCGAACAGCACAAGACGTTGTTAGCGGAACACAGTGGGGAAGGGGGTAGGAGTTGACAAGGGCCGGTTTTAGGGCTTGGGCACGAGTATATACAATTTTTAGGTACAAAATTTTTTTTTTAACTAAAGCTGGCGCTAACACAATAAAATTCCTGCCTTACTTGGTTATAGCTGTTTTTAACTACGTTCGCTGATTTTGTCTAAACAAAATAGGGCCTACAGCACTATGGTAGTTATATGTGATTCGGGATAAAGTGAGCACTCAAAAAATGCCAGTTTATATATTTCTGCCGCATGTAAACATAAACATTACCACGTGCTTTAAATTAAATAATCCTGCACAATGTTTGCATCTACATTATACTGGCCTGAAAATATTATAAACAATTTCTACTCATTAAATACCTGCGAGTTAACGTATTTTTATACTGGTTTCTGCCGTGCATCGACTCTAATTTTTACGATCCATACTATTACTTTTACGAATCTCGTAAATATGTACTCATTAAAATCGAATTTGTAACTGGAAACCGACACAAAAATTACACGACATGACTCACTCAATTTAAGAATTCAAATTCCGTTCAGTTATACTACCTTGCGGCACTTGATGCGCGCTTCAATGTAACCCTTATATCTCTGTCACTTCTGAGCCTCTAATGCGCAGATAGGCGGCGCTCTTCTACCATGAACGTCGACGCACGCAACAAAAACAACAAAGTCTTTTCTTAGTGTGTGAAACAAAAAAAAATTGCTGTTTCTAAATCGAGATACTCATGTTGGCGATCGTAACACATAACAACTTACAGATTAGCAATGAGAAAACAGTCATTTCTAATACTTTTGAATGTGTTTTACCAGAAACCCATCTTTATTGCTCAACGAACAAACACAACAACGCTGCCAAGCTAAGCGGCGGAAACCTCATATCTGACGAAAACCTATCTCTGATGCCACCTGTCTGTGGAATTTTGAACTACGTCAGCAGCGCGGAGCGCTAGACGCAATTCGCTAAGGACTGTTGAAGTTGAACGGCCCGGATGCATCACTTTATGTTGGCGCTCTATTAAGTCAAATTGTACAGTTAGAAGGTATGCCAGTAATATCATAAATAAATATTTTTAGGTACATTAAATAGGGAGAGGTCGATTCAATTTGATGTTCTTTCAGTAATGTTGTATTTAAATATAAAATACACGGAACTACATGGGATAATTCGCTGCCAACTGTAGAAGCAATACTGCAACTGTTATCAATGTTGAATTATATGCAGCAACAACAATATTTAGTGCTCACTTTATCCCGAATAACCCATAATTAGTTCATTAACGGAATTTCCTTTTAATTGAAAAAATTTGCTAAAATCATTACACTGTTTGTTTCGAAAAGTAATACAATAAATATGTAGTACAACTGATTTGCAACAATTTTCAGAGCAATTTTACATTAACGGCCCTCGTATGGGTTTGAAAAATATTTCTCTTGAAAGTCAAGAAACTTGGGATCATGCCGTCAGGAACCATACTAGCATTCGCCTGGGGTGATTTCGGAAAACCGAATTCAGTATGGCCGGAGCCGAAAATCGAACACGGGTCGTCCTGAATGCTAAGCGAATGTTTTACCACTGCTCCACCTCGCTCGGTCATATATGCCCGCCATACGGTAAGTTGATACTTTAGAAACGAACTGTTGAAAAAATATTACTAGATAAAGGCTTCTTCCGTTGTTACCACACATGTAAGCAAATGAAAGAGCAATACGGTTAGATAAAAATAAACAAATTTATTTTTTGTTGTTACGCGCCCACGAGCATGGAAATTGTTCGTAATAATTATTTTAAAAGTGAATTAAACACGTCTGTTATGAGATAGTTGGAGGAATATTGGGTTGGCGTTGATGTCGTAGAAATAGTTCTTCTGTAAATTGTGAAAAGCGCTAAAATATTGAAAATAGTTTAACTGAATATGTACATTAATGTGTTCATTTTCAGGAAATGAAATATAATGTATATTTACATTCAGCATATATTACAATATGTGACGTAGTTAGTGGCAGCGGATGAACAATGTACATCGGCTTGTATTGCAGCCGTCAGCCTGGCAGTGTTATTGTTGGCGTTCGGCGGAAGGATACATAGTTGGTGTGAAAATAGATCCAAGCTAGAAGGAGGGCTTCCAGAAAGTATCTAGTTACCGTACGGCGGGTATATCAGTGTCGGGATGTCGTAGGTTCTCCAACCCCCGTCCAGGAATATCTGCTCCACTATGTCAACAGTGGGGCCCGGAGGGGGGGGGGAGGGGTGCATTGGATGGTGAGGCTCATCTCTCACACATACCTCTCCAAAACCAACCCCTATGGTTTCCATTCCTCCCCCCCCCCCCCCCCCCGCCAAAACGCCGTCAACACACGCGCTGGGGCGCGTGCTATTGTCCAGCCCTGGGCTCACTCGCTCCCTCATCATGTTAGCTTGTTCTGCCGAACTTTGACCTTTGGCTCGGATGAATGGGGCCGCGGGCTTTGTCCGACACAATGTGCGCGGCCGAGTTTCGCCGACTGCTCGATGGGTCGCGGCCTCGACCCTCCGACACACTACCCCTTCCCACATCCTTCTTTCGTCATCCCCCAGTGGTGCAGCCACAAAGCTATCGCCGCCGGCGATCCTGCTCCCTGACTCCCAGCGAGCACAAGCTGCTGTGTTGCCACGTGTACAGGATCCTGGTTGCCAGGTCTGCGTCTTCCCGGAGGGCGGAAATACTTGAATAAACATTTGACGTACTCGGCGATGGTAGTTGGAAATTCTATCACTCGTTTATGATAGGCTTATATAGGCAGTTCGGAATAAACTGAGCACTTGAGAAAGCCCTGCTAAAGATCTATTTCCAGCCAATTCGTATCTTTCCGCGTGTAACAGCTAACTACAGGAAAAGTCTAACCTCCTGGGACACGTCACTTTATGTTTGCGCGTGTGAGATAAGTTGTTCAGTCGATATGTACCTATATAGTTTGATAAAAAAGAAGTTTATTAATTATATAAAATACAATTATATCGCTGTCAGCTTATTTTGTTTCAGTATTGTTGTATTTAAATACGAATAAACACGGAACTATATTGCGTAATTTCGTTGCCAACCATAGCCTACAAGCAGTAAGGTGACTATCGGTAATGTTGATTTGTATGTAGTAACAGCTAGTGATATTTTTCAAAGGTTAAATATTTAGTGTTCACTTTATTCCGAACGGCCTATACAAATATAATCTTTTGTGTAAAGTCATATTTATAGATGATGGTTTATCGCGGGAAAACTTGACTGTTTGCTGGGTTTCAACACACGTTCAGTTTACCAGAAGATTACTGGCTTTAGCTTGTACGTGGGGCTATTGTCCTATTTGACTGAGCAATTAAGAATCCCACTGTTGTGACATTTGATGCCTGTTCTTGGTCTGCAGGGGCCGCGGTGGCCGGATGGTCAGACCATTCGCCTCCCACCAAGGCGATCCGGGTTCGATTCCCGGCGTGGTCGTTCCCCGGATTTTCGCATGTGGGAATCGTTCCGGGCGATGCCGTTTGTCGGTGGGTTTTCTCGGGGATCTCCCGTTTCCACCGCCCTTTCATTCCGGCACTGCTCCATACTCACCTCATGTCACCCCCCACCAGCGCTGAAGACCTCGATGTTAAGCACTGACCAAACTCTCTCACTCTTGGTCTGCAGACAGCTACGTTGTGTCAGATGTACATACATCACCCAATCATATGTGTTTCAATTAACTACGGCTGTT
Source organism: Medauroidea extradentata (assembly GCA_003012365.1). NCBI lineage: Eukaryota > Metazoa > Arthropoda > Insecta > Phasmatodea > Phasmatidae > Medauroidea > Medauroidea extradentata. The sequence goes on along the minus strand of PNEQ01033522.1, from coordinate 20,993 downwards.
TTCAAGAGCATGTTGGCACAAAACATTTTCACGATATACCATCATCTCCAAGCATCATCTCTAGTCATATTGATTTGAGGTATTACAGCATGAAACCATAACTGAGTGCGAGTATGATCTTTGAAAGAACTGTGCAATGGGAGTTCATGACTAGATTCACTTTCTTGGACGTACTCCATTGCAAGTGCGAGTGTTTGGATTAGGTTAAAGATAAATTAAACAAACTGTGCAGGCGATTCTGTGCTTCAAAAACATGCCTCTAAACAACCAAATTCATGTACAGTACATAATAGAAGAAAATCATTACATATGTGTGCTTTGTATATCCAATGTTACTTCTAAATTTGTTTAGCATCATTTAAAATTAAAGTGATATCGATCGCGTTCGTAATTTTAGCCGCTTTTGCAAAGTAAATGCCTGGCTCCTAAAAGTAATGTTTTGCTATCTTTTCGTTACCTCAAATTGCGTAACCTTATCGTGAATGTACAAGGATGTAAGAAGTTTTAAGTTTCATATATTTTTAAGCTACAAAGGAAAATTGTCACAGAGTTGTAATTACAAGCATGTTGTTGTGTTCTGGAGTGTGAGAAAATCTAATGTTAATTAAAGTCGGGGTTTTATAATTCAATGTGGTAGATAAATTGTTCCTTTTTGTTGATTGGCAATGTCCATGAATAATAGCGTGCTTCGTTCACTGAATGCAGCATTTTTCATTACAAGTGAAATCTCTTTGTTTCACAGTTTGGTTTTTACGCAATTTATTTTACAAACAGAAAACATAGGGCCTACTGGTTTAATTTAAGTAATTGATTTTTAATTCCACTCAAGTTTCGCAACTCGTGTGACATGCACTTCCTAAAATAGACCTTTAAGTGGTTTCGACGTTCAGCGAGTCGTCAATACTCTAGTAATACATTATTTCTAAACAATTCGGTGGTGATGTGTTGAAAATGCTATTCGTAAAATGAGTCTACAATAAATTTGGCTGGCTTTGCAAGGTTCACTGAGGTAGATTTGATTTGTGTAGACGGCAAACATATTTTGTGAGTATATTATAACCAGTCTCACGACAGACTATAAACTAAAAGCTAAGCCCTGTCAGATTATGGAGTAGAGATCATCCAATATAATCTCACTTTAATAAGCACACGTTCCCTTCAAAATCAATTTTTTTATTTCGTCACATATTTTGATGTTAATATTAATTTCAAGTGTAATATGCATGGCACTTGTATTGTAATAACTTAAATGAAATGTTCAAATGTAATTAGGACAGGATAATTTCGTGAATTCAATGTCCCGCATACTAAACTCCTCTGTCCAATGCGTACCCAACCACCGTCTACTCGTTCATTGGCTGTTGTTCCACTGAGTAGCAGCTAGTGGGCAAATGTTTGGGGCTTCAGCATGCATAGGATAGTTGGTTCTAACACACAGGTCATTCGAATTCGCGAAATTTTCCTGTCCCTTAGTATAGCCTACTGCAGTAATATAACTGTATTATTATTTCCCATCTCACTTGTAAACATGTTACTTTTTGTACGAACTTTGTCAATAAAACGAAAAATATTATGTAACCAATACATACATGCAAAACATCATCACAGTTTTCGAGATAAAACTACTAAATTTCTAGTTACTATATTGCCAACATACACATAAAACTCTTAACATCCTGGCAGCTAAAATGGGATTAAAAAGAGTTGATACACTAAAGCTGGTTTCTTGACAAGAGAATAAGCTAACATGGTGTTACCTAACAGCCTGTTAGTTGGAAGTTGATACAACCGGTCATAAGTGATTCAGACAGACATCTGATGCCAAATAAATTTTAGTTAGTAATCGAATACGGCATTAAGTATAAAGCAATATTTTACTTAATAGTCGCAGTTTTTCACACATGTACAGGTAAACTCAAATGAGATGTCAGTATTCTCCTACAACACTTCTCAATATTACCTCCCATTGTTTGGAGACATGGTCAATATCATGTTGATGGCTCTAATGCACGTTTAAACAGATAAAAGTTCTATAAAGATGTTGAAAACACCTTGCCAGTGTAGAATAGAATGCAATACTGATGATTGAGTATAAATCTGTGACCCAATTTTCTACATAAACGTACATTTAACTCAATTGGGCCTTAAAGCGCTAGAAAATTTTGGATGTTAGTCATTTTTTCTTTTCGCAAACAATCTCATTGAGTTCTCATAAATTATTTTGTATGACGTTCAACTTCAAGTATGTGATCAAATCTCCGAAAGGAAATGTGAAATGAAGTTGTTTCCATGCTCATATTTACAAACAGATTTTTAAAAAAAAAATTTATCATACACAGAATCTTAGAAGTCTTTATCTTGTTTATAAAAGTTATTTTCATTGAGAAGACGCATTTAATTATTTTGTGAGATTATAGTTGCAAGAAAACTAAAATCTAAGTTTGACAATATGTATAGTCATTTATGCACTCTATATATACGTACACACACGCAAAATACATAACTACGTGTATCTAAAACTGGGAACAAAGTTGTTTATAAAAAAACCTTGCTTGTGGATATAATTATTTATGCACAGAGAAGAGAAACTAAATATTTACGCGATAAAACTTACATTTTGAGATTTGATCAGAGTCACCTTGTATAAAAAAATCTATATTTTAACAAGGAGTTTACAATCGTGCAATTGTTACAAAGTGCTTAAATTACTTCATAACTTTTCAACCTGATTTTGTAAAGGAATCTTGATTTTAAGAAATCATGCATTGCAAAAAATATTAACAATGAAGAATTCTCAGGAAATCTATTAGTCACTAGATAAGTAAAAATGGCTAACATTAAGAATTAGGACATACTAGTTGCTTGAGCACACTACATGCGTTTAATTTGTCACTATGCTCATGCAAGTGTAAGGTAAACCGTGTATTGCAGTATACATGAAGAAAACCGTACTATGCTCCAAGCGAAGATGAGTTTCATTTTTCAGATAACGTCACTAGGAGTAAGGAAAATGTGCAGATTTAATAAAACAGTTATGTTTCAATCTTGGGTAAAGCTATGTGTTAGAAATTTCCGTTAGAGTGAAGGTAACATCGCAAATTTAAACCTCGCAATGTTTTTTTCAGCAAATGTGCCCGTCAACGAGAATGGTTTCAGTCTGCCAATCTGTCCTTCAAGGGTTGTTGTGAGCATAGGAATTTAATTAAAATTAGCTCACTGTACGTAATGTAAAAAAAATGCGTCGTCTACATTCTAAAATGACGGCTCCTCGAGGGGAAAGATTTCGCCCTCTGGAATTTGCCTGACAATAAGTGATTCTACACAAGAACCTTCTCTTCTCTTAAACACCCAGCTTGGCATTCTTCGGATGAAGCAATGGAGGGAGAAAAAGGAAAACGTTTTTCCAGATGCAGCGTTCTTCCGCGCCGTCGCCATGCCTCCTGCAATGCGCTATCGTCTCGGAATAGGGAGTTCCTAGCTGGTGATAAATCTTCCCGATCATACGTACACATATATGTATACCCGCACTCGCCGGGATAATTTATACCGCGCAGTTGGTATTCGTACCTTGCGCGTGAGAGGACAGTGAATCGAGGAGGGTGAGGAGGAGCAAGGCTACCAACCCTACTGCCCCTTCCTACCCTCAGGAGAAAAAAAATATTCCTCCCCCCCCCCCGCATTTTTGACGCATCGCGGACGCATGTGGCCGTGATATAAATTTGCGTGGATTCACAAGCGTTCAAGGCGAACCGACGCTTGCAAAATTACTAATCTCTTGTGTCGTCTGCTAGGGACAGATGAATGTTTTGCTCCATTTGGTTTTTCGTTTTACACTGCCATTGATGTAAAGGGGGGAGAAATGAGAGAAAGATTCTGTGAACCGACAAATTTTTTTCTAGTTGCTAAAACTCCGGATGAAATATCAGTTTTCAGTGGAATCCTAAAAAAAAGTTTGCTTATCCGTTTTTATTTAGCTTAAATATTATTTAAAAAACGTCGTGCAACTGAAGGTTATTGTGTTTTAGATTTGTAGCGAGGAAAATATTGTATTTATTTATTTATTCAGTGCATGTCGATTTTAAATGTAAGTAATTAACAGCTGACTGTTAGTAATAAATAATAAAGTTTGTAACCTTCCTCGGTTGTTTTGAGAGAAATATTCATATCAATTTGATAAACGTTTCAGTTTTTATGATTGGTGCTACTAATACTGATTAATAACGCCAGAATTTCTTTCTTTTTTGGATAACTAAGAAACTCCGAATTAAGTCTGTTAGTCACACGAGATATTCTAGGTTCTTTTTTCATGAAATTCGCGCTTGGTTTCCTTTATGAAACAATGAAACAACAGCACACCGACGCTTCTCCATGAAACGAATCCACGAACGTCCACCCTTGGTGACGCGATACGAGTCTTAAAATACAGACGGTCCCGAAATTCGCGGCCAACCACGCCTGTAATCGCGGCAACCGTGTGTACGTCAACACCCTGGTGATGACCACGAAGAACTTCCGCGTCTCCGGGGCCCGTACACCTCTTGCAACGGCCACGGCAGCAGTCTGATGACGGGAACAGATTCCAGTTCCCGAAACGTCGTAACACTGTCTGTCTGGAAAACTACTGTGTTTCGTTTCGTCTCTTCATTGTGTCGTTTGTCTTTTCTGCATATGTCTGATATCTGTTGCGTTTTGTCTCGTCTCTTTGTTGTGTCTTTCTGTTATTTTTCTGCTCGTATCTGATATCTACTGTGTTTTTTTGTTTCGTCTCATCGCTGTGTCACGTGTTACTTGGTTTTTTATTTTATTCGTTATTATTTTCATTTATTATCTGTTAGTTCCTTGTTTTTATCTGACCCGATTCCATTTTGGAATTTAATATTGTGTATGTATCTTGGTGACTAAAGCATACTCTGCTTATTTTATGGTTTTCTTTTATTTGTTTAGTTTTCTTTGAGAGTCACTCAATTTGCAATGGAGTACGTTCAAGAAACTGAATCCAGTAGGAAATTATAGTTTGAAAACTAAGCCCAGTTATAAAATTAAATTATTAAGGGGTATTGATCCCTACCACCTGTAATTTATCTGTTCCTTCCCGATAACTTCTGTTCCAGTCGATGTATTAAAATTTTTGTCACGACAAGGCATAGATACAAACTTAATCGATTTTCTGTAATTACTGGAACCATAATATATTCATTATGTTGCAACGGGAAGCAACTGGAAAGGAAAAATTGCTTTATTTACGGGAGCGACTACAGAGGCCGGAACATTAACAGAAACAATGCCATATGGATTCCAAAAAGTGAATGAAACCATAAACTATGCCTTGTCAGCGTGAAAAAAGTAAAACAATGTGTTTATTTCCTGATTTATAAGAAAAACCGTTAAACCGATCTGACAGGGATCAATACCTCGTAAGTGCAATAAAACATCTCTTAACATCTTGATCTTTGTTAAAAAATTCGAATTAATTGAAAATTAATACTACTTTACTACGTTTACGTGTATTGTTGGAAATTACATAGTTAGGGCAAGAAATGCAAGTTTTGTGATAATTCTTTATGAAATTATTTTGTATTTTAAGCAATAAGAGAAAATATATAGTATAAGTTTATATTTTTCTAAAAAGGTCGTATTTTAGTACTAACTTGGGTTTCCGGAATTGAACCTGTTTTTTAAAATAAAAAGTTCTAAACGTGGTAAAAATATTTATGTTTTCTGATTAATTACTAATTGCATTAAAATTAGCATTGTTCTCTATAAGCCGTGTGTAATCATCTTAAGAATTTGTGTGGTTTTCTTGTTTAGGTTACAACATAAAAACGACATTCAGAATCAACCAACATCAACCGACTGCTGTAATTCGTCGAACAGGACAGGTTAGTTGTACCAAGTAGTATTTTTCAGTTTTATTTTGGAGTTAAAGAAAGAAATTTGAATAAAATTACTTTTTAAAATTGTATATCTTTCGTAACCAAAATGAATTAGTTGTATTGCTATCAGATCTCTTTTTTAAATACGGTATGTATATCGCGACGACCTAAGGTTTTTACAGATACCTAATTTAGTTTTATTATATAATGTATTCTTTCTACAGAACTATCTTCAATACTTCTATCTGAAAGTGAAAATATTTTTTGCCTGAATTACTTACTAATGCAATTTGTTGTCAAATACTTCTATCATTATTTCTGTTTGAATTTTTTCTCCGTTTATACATACATTTGTAAAACGTCAAGGGCTAGAAAATATTAATTTGAAAACTTAACTACATTTAGTAATTTTGAAATATATAAAGTATTAGTAAATGTATTACTAATATACACACAACTACAGCAACAAATAAACAATATGTACCCCTACACTGTAAACAAAATGCGACACATAAGTGAGCTACAATAGTTACGTTCATCATATAGTTACAGAAATTTACTTCAGTCAGATGACGTCTGTATTGGCATGCTTAATTTTTGCGCCACCCTATATTTACCACCTTTACAACACTACGTTATATTCGAAAGGATTAATTTTTTTTTTTTTTGTTTTGCTACCCTACATTTACGTCTACAAAATTTTTCTTCCGTTGTTAGACAAAAGCTGCAGTTTTCACTATCTGGAAAAACTGGAAGATGAGATATCATTACATTATTTTATTTCTGCCTGGAAACGTCAGCTAATAAAATAGTGACTCTTTTACTATTTAAAAATATTGCATACCACTTCACATTAAAGGTCAAACGTACTGATATGCGTTAAAAAAAGTAGCAGTTCAAGGAAGCTGGTAAGAGTCCCAATAAATAGATCCTAATGTTACGAACTTGGGCACCTACAAATTGCACATTAAAGATTATATATGCGTTTGTGTACATTAAAATATTCAACTGGTGTGTTTTTGTAAACTGTGTACAATACTTTTCTGCATTAATAATATTCTATGAGATATTTATGTAAATCTTAAAGAGAGTGTGTTACTTACAATTAAAAATATACAAATACAATTACATGTTTAAAGTTTCTTGCGACGCTTTCATTACTGTCGTACTTGAAGCCAACGCTTGTCACGCACGCGAATATATGTGTGTGTATAAATAAATAAATAAATATATATATATATAATCTCATACACGTGGGAAAAATATTTTTGGTCCGAATTTTCTGTAGTTTTACAGTGACTTTCGTTATCAGTTCAACACAATTGTATAACACTAAACATGTAATTTCATGATGAAGGCATTTAGCAAAACATATCGATTGTAACATTTATTATTTCTGAATCTGAATCGCTTCCTAACAGTTCATATTTACTTCCATGGTGCTCAGTGTTTCTTTTCTTATGTCTTGAATATACTCCAGCGATATACAGAAACATCTTTTTCAATAATAGAAGAGTTTCTTTCTTTCCTTGATGCCGACTGTTACGTTAGAGTATTCCTTTTTATGTCTCTTTCAGCATGCAGAGGAAGGATAAGGGAAACAGTTTATCTTCTCGAATTTTTTTTATTTATAGATGCCCGCGATCTTCAAGCAAAAAAACAGACAATTTTCTTCTAAAAGTGGTTCGTTTTTCTGTTTTATTTATGGCAGCAGATTTCACCACAAATCACAGGAATGATGTTTCTGAAATATAGAAATCGTTATGATTTCACGAAACACATGTAACAATTCGTAAAACACGAACACACAGGAAATACTCTCTTCACACTTCATAACTTAACCTTTTAAATAAATTGACTAAGAGAGAACGGATCATTACACATCAGTATCAAAATATTTAGTTTTATAATTGTGAAACGTCATTCTTATTGTTGGAGTGCAGGGTAACTCCAAATGTGTGATATGGTTGTTGGTATTTTTACAGATTTTTTTCATACGTGCGATAGATTATTCCATACAAAATAATATGGTAAACCCGAAAAGTCTAAGACACAGTTCCAATATTAGGATGTACATACATACCCTAAAATCAAGCCCCATTTCATTAACAAAATGTTCGTAAATGTGCTAATACATTAACTTTCGGCGACATTTATGTGAGGAAATGAATAAATCATTTCAATTATGTAATTAATATAATTCCTGTGTAATTTAAATAATGTTTAGTTAGCACGCCGATGTAAAGGGAGTATTAAGAAAATAGGTATGATAAACTGGTTTCCCGTACACTGTTAGAAAAAATTTCCGTGAAATTACGGAAAAGTACAGGCGAAAAATTATCCAGAAATCTTCGTAAAATAACATACACTCAGTTTTTCTTGATAACGGAATCCTCATCCATTTTCCGCAAAAAAATTATACTTCTACATATCAATTTTACTCCATTTTCCAGAAATACGACACATTCTTATATCCTGTGTTTTCTCGAAATTTGACATACTATCTAATAACCTGAAATTTTAATTCGAATCTGCTGGGATTCGAACCCACGACCTTAGGCAGAAGTTCTAACCATTGTACCACAGTGACAAGTAAGAGGTATGCGAGTTACATGCTGTGGTAAGATATAAACTTTGTTAGAGACATCTTTGAAATTGCAATCCTGATTTTACAGAACGTCATTAGTATCATTAGAGAAAAATATTTTATTCTTCAGAAATAAATAAATTTGAATGTGCACACCCTCTATCGCGAAACGCAGAGAACAGGTGCGATTTTTTTCAGCTGTGATGAAACGAGGAGAATATAAGATGTGTGTGGCCTCCTCGGAACACTTCAGACACTTACTGGGCTGTTCGGCCCTTTGTCCATTCGCGATACGATTCCTTGGCTGCATTGTTCGTCGCTCCGCATCTCTTCTCTTCGCAGTGCATGAACATTAACTCTAGGAGCCATAGTGATCATTAATACCACATTAAAAAAAAATAAACACAGTAAAATACGCTTCAAAATTGTAGAAAGATATTTCCATGAATTTATGGCAAATTATTGTCAAACATCCGTAAAATGACAATACGGACAAATTTCCGTAAACAGAAATTACGGAAGCCGCTTCCGTAAAATTGTAGTACTTTTCTGTAAATATTTCCATGAATTTACGGAAATTTTTAGTAGTGTACATTAATGATACCGTTCCTGTTTGGTTTTCAGGAAACAGTTAAATATATACTGATGCTACCAGACTAGTATATTATTATGTATGTTTACAAGGTGAAGCGGCAAGTGTCCTATACAGAATATAAGCTAAACATTTCCAATACGATGTTGTGCAGTGTATTGTGTTCTAATGAAGTGAAAATGTTTTCAATCATGTCGCCTGCCCAGGACAACATTCCTTAACAAAACGAGTCGTAAAGACAACTTACATACTTTTACCAGTCGCAGCAAGTTTTCTATCACCTGCTGGACGGATTTATTATGCATGCCCTATGCTTAAAAGTTCTGAAGATCGAAGGGCGAACCAAACATGCTCTCATCACGCCTCAGCTTAACCTCTTGATGGAAGTCACTGAACTTGCGTACAGTCATCTCGCCGATAGCTCGCTCCTATGAAACATTTATTAAGGATGATCCTATTTTGTGAATTATTATTTGAATTAACCACGTGCCAGAGCCACTGGCTAGCTAAAGCGTATACCATCACACGATATAAATAGATAATACTTCCTTAAGTTTCATTAATACATTTATCTATGTATAACTGTTTGAAACCTTCCAGCGTCCGTGAAGCTATAATAAGCCTTGGAATATGTTGTGTCATTGTAATTACGTCAATGAAGTAAATTACTTTTGATTACGTAAGTTAGTTTCGGTAAAGTTAGCATTCTTACAGATGTAAGTAGTACCACCGAGAGACGAGGGGTAATTATTCCTGAGGAAACGTCAAGAAACTCGTTTAATCTGAGAAAGTAATTACGTTTGCCTGTTGAAAAGATGGAAAGGGGTTGGTACGGTTATATGTCTAGGCCCACCCGTCTTTGAGAAATAATCCTGAGAATATCTACCCCCATTCCCCTCCCCCGCGACAACCAGGCGTTCAATCAAGCCTAATTACGACGGGACGACGCTTACACGGCATGGAGCACCTGACGGGATTCATCTCGCGCCATTCTTAATTACGTTGTTGATTTGCGTTCCCCCCTTTCCCCCAAACCCTTCTTCCTACTTCCCCTGCCCCTCCCCCTGGGTCCTTCACCAATCTTCCTCCATTAGTTTGTTCTCTTGAAGGAAGAAGCGAAGTGCTTGTTGAAGCGATATTTCTGACAAGAATGCCAGTTGCGCCTAGGTACGTCTGAACAGAACGCAACATTAATCAATTACAATACATAAAAAATTGAACAGGATTACGGAAGTCTACTCACACAACAGCTTTAAAGACCAGTTTGCACCAAAATAAATTACAGTAACAATGTTAATCACAAAATATTTGTTACAAAAATATTGTCAACAAATGCTAAGTTACACTATTTTATAGCAATGTCGATAGCAAATGTGTTATTAAAATTGCTGAAAACACCAATGTTACTAACAAAGTTGTAAGAATATGAGCGAAAGTTTATGTAGATGACTAAAATACCTACAACATTGCCGATAAAGCTGCTAGTAACATTTGTTACGTACATCATTTGATCTACACCGTCCTATAATGGTTTCGGTAAATAATGTTAGCAACAGTATTGGTGACAAAAGTTATAAACATGTTTCTAAAATGCGTAACTTTCGTTGCTATAAAATATTTTCAACAAAATATTGGTAACAAATGTTATTAAATTATTTTTATAAATATTAACCAAGTTAATAACAGAATGTTGGCAACAATGTTGATGACATTATGTCAACCATTTTCAAGCATTTTTACAACATTGTTAATAACTTTGTTATGAACACTTGTCATGGGCAAAGTTATCGTTGGTATAAAGTAGGCTCAACGCGGCGTTGCTTTACCCTTTTAGACCTGAATTATTTTTCTGCTTTCAGGACAAAAATGCTGAAACGGCACCATGTGCAAAACCACAAAATAGGCACACAATACCGTACTCAAATTTTTTTTATTGCAGTTATTACAATTTTTATAACTAAATTACCTTGAAATTTTCTGAAATTTTAATGGTCACATTTGTGTCCGCCAGGTCTAGAACAGAATAATGTTTAAAAATCAATTGACGGTGTTCCAACAGTTTCAATTCGTCATTGGCTTCTGTAAATCAGAGTTATATGTTACAAAAAATACTGGTAGAAACTTGTTTCAAACGTCCAAAGTAATGACATGTATTTTAATTCCCTTTTTATACACTATCAAGCCAAGTATTCTGTGCTCGATGAAAAAACAACATAATAATATCAAGTAAACAACTAATTATGTTTAAAAAAAGTATCCTTATTGTATTATAGGAGTAATAAATTGATAAATAATATAACATTTCAGCTATAAAAGAATGAAAACATACACTCTGTATATTTAATAAAACGGATGACTTGAGTAAAAAAAGCTCCGGGTTTTCGTACGTACGTCTGAAGGACTTACGTTACAGTTCGTAGACAGCCGGGAAAATTAGCATGAATTACCTCTACAGAACACTTCCTGCGCGTTAGAACAAGTGTGGCGTTTATGTTGTACATAACTATCAGTAAGTGATATTTTATTATTTCGCTCGCCGGCCTCCGCAACGTAGTCGGTTGGACGCCGATCTACAGTGCGAGAGGTCCTGGGTTCGAATCTCAGCACGGCTGTTATGTTGTCCCACCACCTCAATTCACACTCATCGTTGTTAAGGGTGCCGCCTACCCACACGAAAGAGGCTCAAAAGCGACGGAGCAGTAAGGTCGATCATAAAGCCCGTATCAAATGCCACGTCGCTTCAACGAGTCAAACGCTGCACTAGCTTGCAAGCTTCCCGTCGAACGGTTTTTACTATGTGACATTAAGCAGTGACCATATAATTTTATTGGTGGAAAGTTTGCAACTAATTACGGAAGTCTGATAACCCCGTTTTTAGCCATGTTGGAGGGCTTAGAAACAGTATTTTAAATGAGCTTGGCGTCTTTACAATGAGGTTCCAACCTTGTCTGAAGTTTGTTTTTTTCTCGTACGTTGGCAACATGGACAACCGTGGAAAACTTTCGTAGAAAAACCCTGTTTGCGAACACACCACAACGCATGTTACCCGCCTATTGGTATATTTTGATTCTTTTTTCCTTACTTCACAAGTCAAACTTAAATTAAAAGATGGAACTCAATGTTCATAAATAAAATGCGGCAAATGAGTTTGGTGCGCGCGAGAGACGGCTCACGATGTGCGTTTATCGCCCGCTTTTATCTCATATGATGCGCTCTTTCTTCCACGAGACAACTTCTTGCAATTTACAAACGATAACTTAACAAAAATGTCGGCTGCCAAGAAGCGCAGTTCCCAGACCAATCCCCGTCTCTCGGGCTCAGCTGGTCAGGTCTCTGTACTCGCGACACATGGTCCGGTCGCCTCCGTGGCTTCCTACCGAGTGTCCCTCTCGAGAGCTTACCTATGGCCGCACCGGCCAGCAACCCCCGCCTATAGACTCCCTTGGCCAATCACAGCCCAGCTCGCAGACAATGGCTGCCACCGGTCACCGTCTCCCGCGCCGCCTTTATTCTTTTCTGTTTTCTTTTACTCATGACAAATACTTATAAATAGATATTACAATTATAATATCCAATTGAACAAATGCAAACATTTTTCAAATTAAACATAAATATTCTTACGACGATTTTTAGCATCTTACACGCATTTGAAGCGTGGGGTAGGCGGCCGCCTTAAGACATTGGAGCTAGAGGGCCGTAAACCCTCTCACCTCACCTCAACCGTTTCTCTCACCACCTAATAATGTTCTGGAGAATTTTTTGTCGTTCTCCGTAAATAAATGCTTAAAAATAAGCCTGTAGGTTTCTGTACCCGATACACAGGGTACATTTTTGAACGTTAAGCTTATCACGTCTGTTTACAAAACACCTGGTAAAAAATAAACATTACCACGCTTACATACAAATTGGGAAGATTTTTTTTTTTTTCGGAACATCTACAATCGAAATTTCTTCTTTGAGGTTCCGCCAATAATAAAGTTAAAAATAAATGGTTGAACTTGGAGAAAGTATATTATATGCATTTGCTTCTAAACACACTATTTAATACGCAATGTGAATTATGTTCTTAAAGGTAGTCTATCTAGATTCAGAATAAAACCTGGCTATCAAGTTCCGCGTAAAGAAATGATAGTTCATAATTGCCTAAATATTCACATATTGTAACGGAAACACCACCAGCAAGTGTCATATTACATTAGTCGATAATATCTGGCTGCACTGCATTTGTAGGATCGAGTAGGAAAGTTACGGGTCTCGCATTAACAAGCAATTTTTTTACTGAGGGTTTATTGAAATTCGACCATTAAGGTGGTGAAAAGACGTTAGTTATGAGTTGGATCATGGCCGTCTTAAATAAATGGCTGGAGTGTTGAATGTGGCAACACTGCGTCGGGGGTCTGCTGCTTGTCACATATCGGCCACCCTAGTCTCTGCAACGTGTATAGATGCAGCTTTAGTGGCGTGTACTCGTCTACACTGACTAGGGCAGCCAATGAACGACCGGCAGTAGGCCTCCGATGCAGCGTTGCCACATTCAAAACTCCGTCCTTCTACTAAAGACGGTCATGGTTGATCCATTGGACGTGTAAGCAATGGGTTATTTTTACTTCGAATTTATGATTACGCACCTAAAAATATAACTAAGGGAATTTTAAAACTCTATTCCTATGAATTGAAATCGGGAAAGTGCTTTTGATGAATTGAATAACAACAGGCTATCGTCGTGATTTTCTCTTCTGTACGAGTAAAGATTTTAATGGTTTTTGAAATTCGATTTCGAAGGTAATATATTTTCAACATTTGTTTTAGAAACTATTATATATGTTCACAATGTATCTATGTACGAAAATTAATTTCGACTGTTTACAAATAAATAGGCTCATTGCAAATGCTATTTCTGAGTCCGCCAACGGGATAAACTCCGTTATTTTCGCTTAGTTGTAAGTTACAATGTGTTTCTTTGTTTGACAAAAATATTTGTGTTTCCTACTGTGTACTGTTGTACTGACTTTCTTGCAATAAAATTACCTGCGCGTGAATCTCGCAATTCTACCTAAGCTCATATTTCTATGAGAGAACTGTCCTGGTATGTGGGAGCTTCTGTACTGAGGAGTTTAAGACTGGAATTCCCTGGCCTGCATTCCTGCACTTATTGAGCAGCTAGAAAGGTTGCGAAGGATGGAGGTAAAAGGGAAAGGGTGAAAGGTGAGTCGCCTAACATCTATAAAGAGAAGGTTGCCACGAAAGCCCGAGCTGACCGGAAATCGTCGTTCGATGTGTTCCTGTTTACCTGAAACTTACTCCTCCGCTTTCTCATCAAAACGAAAAACAACCCTCTTCTGGGTTACAGCCGTAGATAGCCCTCGAACCCCTGCAGCGCGGGTCGCCATGGCAACTAGGAAGTTCTCGCGAGGGGTGGTGGGTGGCAGAACGTGACGTGTTTTCTTTTGTTTCTGCTACGAAGTAAAATAAAAACAGACCTGCGAGGTAGGTTCGTCCTCACCCCAACCCCTCAGGACTCTGTTCTCTCTGTCTCTCTCTGCTTTTTCGCCTCAGTTCACCCACTTTGCTAGCTTCACTCCAGTTCGTTTTCATTAAGGGGGAGTCTGATGGCAAAAAGGGAGTGCTGGATGTAGCACTCGTGCCTTCCCCCTCCCCACCTTCACCACATTTTTTCCGAACAGCCCTGGGTGGAACACGGCGTGGGCGAAGCTACTTTGCCGTGTTATAAACTGCGTGGCCGCCTGAAAGACTTTGAGTGATTCCTATTCCTCCCTCATTCCCCTCCCACGAAAGAGCTTCCCAAAGCCGAAACCACCTACTGTTCGGCCACGACAAGGCTGTTTGATAAAGGACGGCATGGGTACGGGTGTTTGGTAAAGGGGGAAGGGGTTTTTGGTGGGGTGAGATCAGAGGACGGCAGGCAGGGAGGAGGTAAACAAATTCCCGCTGAAGTGGGAAGCGACGCGAGGCGATGCGATGCTATCGCGCGAGACTGGGTCCGGAAGCTTGTTTTGTTGATTTCATCCCGACTCGCCCGTTCACGCGTGCGATAAATCGAGAGGCGAGAGATCGAGATAAAGCACTCCAGCTCCCTCGTCTTGGCGTTCTGATCTGCACCCTCCCCCCCCCCTCCCCAGCTAACAAACTCAAACCCAGCCGCGAACCCCATGAGACTCCCCCCACCCCTCTTATTTTTCCTTTTACGTTTTCTCCACACCCCCAAGAGAATAGTCGAGTACTTGCTCTTACCCCTATACCCATCTAAAATTCCCGAGAGGCTTAAAGTGCTCGCGAAGAGCCTACGTGCAGTGGATAAATTTAAAATTTCCTTTTTGTGATTGCCACATTCTTTAAACCTCGACACATACGCAAAACATATTCAGGAAAATTTGTAACATATTTCTTCTCAACAATTGGTTTAAGACGAGTGATATTAATCAAGCCAAATCTGTTCGTACGGTACGTTCCCAAATTATCAAAATAAATTATGCAGAGTTTTGCTGTGTTGTACATTTGTTGGATTGTTAATTTTTTCAATAAGAAATCATAATTTTATTTGTTTTGCGTGCAGACATTATTCAATGTTTACTACTGACAACGTGAAGCTTTGATTTGTTCTTATCCAATTGTGAAAACAGTAAAACAACAAATAAGGAATTTTGTTTTGAATAAAAATCGTGACTAATGATTGTCCCAGTTGTCCTATAGCATTGTCTTGATGACGATGAAGAACTAGATTCAAAATATTTGATAGTATTTTCTGAAACTACGTACCGCTCACGATAGAAAAAGTATTTTAGCTAACTCATTTGGAGCGTCAAAATACTTTTAGTTAAATTACGACTTCTAGAACACTTGTGGTATTGCTTTGACGTCACTTTTGTGATTGGCGGTTCAGATGAAATGTTAAAAAAAAAAAAAAAATTACAGCTATTGGAACTTTTAGGTACGAGTGATTTTGTGTTTTCTGTACGGGCATCCGATAACTACATTGATATCGTCATGAATTATTTCTGACTGTGTCACAAAGAGTGCGTTTGTTCGCAAATTTGCAAATATGTATGCCTTTGTTATTGAAGATTACGAAAATAGTATATCAGTTCAGGATAAAGAGAGAACTCAAAGAAACCCTGCTAAAGTTATATTGTCAGCCGATTGGTATCTTTCCGTGCGTAACGTTTTGTATTTTAAAAAAAAAATTAATTTTTAATTTTTTATTTCAAAATTTAGAATTTTTTATTAAATACAAAGATATTTTTTGTTTTTATATGTGTCATTTCATAGCCTACAACATTGTTATACACTGTCAATTTTTTTTGGTTTGGTATGTAAGTTGGTTTAGCGGCGTAGCTACATGAAACCGTAAAGTGCAAATGTTGACGTTTACGACTCATTACGCAAAAACTATGAGAGATACAACATTTTTCTAAGAGGAAGATTTATTCACAATTTATGTCTAGAATAAGAAAAAGATGTCTGGTACAAATACAAAAATAATAAAAGCCGTTGAAAACTGAGGTGAACCGACCCTTAACGACGGGAATTGTCTAACGTCTCGGGACTCGTCGCTTCATGCTTGCGCGTATAAGATAAATTGTGCGTCGGTATATTGACTATTTAAAATACGAACATGTCGATTTAAGTTGATTTTGTTTCTGCATTATTGTATTGAAACAAGAAAATACACGGAACTATGTTGGGTTATTTCGTTGCTAACCATGTAAGCAATAAGTTTACTATTGTTCATGTATAGTTACAAGCAGTAGCGGCTATTGCCATTTTTAAGAGGTTAAATTTTATTGCTTTGTTTATCCCAAACGACTTATATGGGTGTTGTATTCCTCAGCGAATGAAGATATTAATATTAGTGAATTTTTCTTTGTAAATTGCCATACGTTTTAACATACATACTACTTACAGTTTCTGTAAATAAAGTGCAAAGAACATTTATGGACTCTTATATTAGATACGGTTAGCTGTGTTTTACACGTGTTGCCATATAAAGTAACTTAGCACTGTATTTCCTTGACGCGATGAAAGACATGCAGTAAAAAGGTGCAAGCAAGCGAGGGAAAATAGTTCTGAGATTTGGAGATGGAAAGTCTAAAAAATAATTACTATCCTCATGAAATTGGAAGGCCGAACGATTATAGTAGTTAACATAAATGTGAAGAAATTGTCACAGATGGAAACGCATGCACTGCATGGCTAAACCATTCACCGTATTCTGCTGGGTTAGCGAGTAAGAAATGTCTTTTTATTCTGAACAGAATGTCAGTAAATTAGTGTGTAGCATATTCTGACCGCTTTAGGAATTTGGCTAGATAAAAACGGCATCAATAATATTTTCAGTCTTGGTCAACAAGAGTTTAAAATACTTGCATAGTAATGAAGAAGAAAGTTTTAAAACAAAACAAAAAAAATCCCATGTATTAGTATTCTGCTCACTTAAATAAAATAAACATGAATAGATAGAAGAAAAATATAATTTTTTTTTTTTCAATAAGACTGCTCGTAAATCTCTGTTAATTCCAAGACTTACAAGGAACGAAGGTAAAAAATTCCAAAATGTTGAATGAATTCTGTAATATTCATCTTAATGTATATATTACATAGTTTTCTTTCGTCAGTTTAAGTTATTGAAATAGGTTTTTAATTCTTATAAAATAACTGCATTGCGTACGTATTCCAATTTTTCTTTATTAAGTACATTTGTAAACAAAAACATGCGAAGAACTTGTTTTTATCACACAAATAGATTTGAGGTGAGGCTTTACTATTTAAGAAAAAAATATGTTTTAATCAATAAAAATCAGAGGTACATCCGACAATGACAACTTTTTATGTGTATCCTAATCGTTTCCAAAAAAAAAAGTTTTGTTTGTTTAGTGACTTAATGTAATTTTCTTTATCTCGAAAATTAACCATAAAAATTTTTTTAAAAATAAGTTTGTATTGTAAAAACCTTTTTTTTTTTGACACATATACGTGACCGTTTTATAATAGTTGGGTTATTTCTGGATATGCAAAATAAAATCCGCAAAAACTGCGTAATGAGGAGACTGTAGCTGTGAAGATGGTAACAACAGCGATTGCAGTAACTTATGCATTAAAATACTAACAGACAAATACAGTTTATATTAATATGTTTAAATTTACAACCAAATTTAATATTTCTCAGCAATACCCGACGTATCGTCAGACCTCTACATTATGTGGGTGCCGTGGCGTCATGTTATTACTGTAATTGTACGACCAAGTGTGTAACGCTTGTTGCCTACATACCAGATAATAAATAGCATTGAGTAGATATTTAAATACACTGGCTCGTATTCCGAAATAATAACGGTGTTACCGGTCATAACAATAAGTGTATTTCGTGTAAGTCAACATTTGCTCTCAGAAATAGTACTACTTGTTAATGCGTAGAAAATTACAAAATTGATTACTCTTTATGAATTAATCAGATGCCAAAAATTCATTTCTCGGTAGTTGCACGCACTGTATACCTATGTGTTTATAAATATAATATGCATATGATTTGGGTGTGTCGTTAATGCTTGTACAAACATACACGTTAGCATTTTAGTAAACTAGAAAAAAGAACTTCAAACCTCAGGTCTTACGACTATAAGCCGTGATACAAGATTTCAAATTAATTCGTTTATAACAATTATACAGCCTAAATTTATCGAGCATTGCATTTGTAACTAGTCATTGAAATTTACTTCATTACTTTTTACTGTATATTACTTTCAAGCGGTCCCTCACTGTGGCAATTCGATTTGTGTTGCAATTTATTAAATAAATGTTATCAGCAAACAACTGATTTCCGTACCAATGCCAGTTGCTTTTATATGAGGATTGACATTTTCGTTAATTAGTTTGGGCAACGTTGTTTACTGTTAAGTTGTTTAAAACCGGACGAAAATAGTCAATAAGTAAGGTAGTAGCCTACGTCACGTTTACACTGTTGTAAATTATTTTGCTTCAGCGTGTTACGTTTTCAGTTAAAACGTGTTTCTTAAATTACCTTTTTAAAATTGGGTCGTTATTGAAATATGTAAAAAAAGTCTAATTGTGAGGTCATAAATAAACGAATCATGTACGCAATACAAAACTTGAACTCTGACAGTGTTGAGACCTGCCAAAGAATCTTCCAAATCAAGATTTGCCAGCATGATACAATAACCCGACATTTTTTATTGTCAGCATTAGAATCATTAAATAAGTTGTCATAGAATCTGAAATGAAGAACATTGAAATAATATATAGAGTTTTATCGTCAAAATATTTCTGGCGTCTGTCAATTTTTTTTGTATGAGAGCGGTTTCAATTAACTGTCGCCTATAGCGATGGTAAACATTTCGCCTCTTTTTCAAAGTGATTGGTTTCAGTTAGCCTCAAACCTATTCGGAGAAGGCGCTGAAGCGCAAAGAGGAGAATGATGGCGTAAAAAAAGCGATGGTACAAAAACATTTTAGATCCTACGTTTCGTTCCGAGTACTGCAATATACTCATTCTTTCTAGGAACTGTCAGAAAGTGTACCGCCCTCTCCCTTATTTATCAAAGGATTTAACATGGTTCTCGCATTTTTAATCGTTATTTAAAACTTATTTTATGCATTGTAAATTGCAGAATAAGAGTGTTTTGCATATTTCCATAACATTACCATTACCAATAATAATAATTACGGGGACTTTTAACAGTCAGACAATATTTTATTTACATTTAACAATTTCGTTGCTTTTTCTTGTATTGTGATTAAGGTTAATTCAACACCGACAAAAATTAACAACATTATACACGATGGTGACGACTTTTCAGTTTGGTGAGGGTGGTGGTTCAGGCACGGCTAAGTGAAAATGAAACTGCGGTGGTTTCCATTGGCTTCCACAGTATGTTTATGAGCGGACAACTCAACACGCAGTACTGAACCCGCGGAGGTGAATGTAAATTGTACCTCCATGGCCGGGAATCAAACCCGGAACTCTTGTCTCACCGGCCAGGAACTTTAACCACTAAGCCAAGCGGTTGAATATATATTTATATATACATTTTGTTTAATAAATTGTTTATTTATTTATCCACGAAGTGCTCGGCCATTTGCCGGTTTACAACAGATCGTGTTCAAAAAGATAAACCACAAAAATTACTTATAGTTGATGTTATATTGTTGAACTAAAACCTATAAATTATTGTAAAGTTATAACAGTTTAGTTACATAAGGTGACAGTTATTTATGTTTATGTTTCATTTATATTTAACAAACAAAAAAAAATTAAAATTCAAAACTAACCTAAACTTACAAATAAACTATATCTTAAGGCATATTATCCAGAAATCAGTCTCACAAGTTGTCATTATTTAGGTTTCTTTTTGTTGCATCAGCAGAAATCGTTTAAGTTTCTTTCTGAAAACGACTATGCTGTGAACTTTTCCTCAACTGTGATAATTTATACATGCTATAAGTAGTATTCCTTCTCAGTTTAAAATGTAGTATGAATAGTTTGGCTTATGTTATTTTCTCTGAACAATTTGTCCAAGTGTATCAGAGTAGCTTCCCTCACAGCACAGAAATGTCGCAGATGAAATCTCGCAGCATGTTTCCTTATGTACCAGAAACGTTATCCTTGCAACGTTGCAAATGGGACCTCGCAGCACATTGCCTGCTCGTGCCAGATCTGTACACGGACAACATTTTAGATTGGACCTTGCAGCACGTGGCCTGCATGTGCCAGAAACGTTATCCTTGTAACGTTGCAAATGGGACCTCGCAGCACGTTGCATGACGTGCCAGATCGTTACACGGACAACATTTTAGATTGGACCTTGCAGCACGTTTCCTGCATGTGTCAGAAACGTTATCCTTGTAACGTTGCAAATGGGACCTCGCAGCACGTTGCATGACGTGCCAGATCGTTACACGGACAACAT
>PNEQ01033521.1:148884-188392 GCA_003012365.1 Medauroidea extradentata | reverse complement strand
CACTTTCTAACTTTTAACGAGCTTTTCGTTACTGAAGGTTCAAATGAACATGAAGTAAATGATCTTGATAGATCCCATGCAAGTATGAATGTCAATCGTTAGCCGGCTACGGGAAAGAGTTCCGCAAGGTAAAGCCATCGCTATCCCGGCCAAGCCTTGTACCCGGCCTAGCTGAGGAAAGGAAGCGAATAACCCCCTGCCTTCCAAGAACGCGCTAATGTCTTCTTAGGGTTGGCAACACTGCAGCAGTCACCAGACGCACTAGGTCGTTAGGGCGGAGTAGTGCTCTGCTGGAGATCTTATCGCGCTATGGAATTCCTCTCATAACTGAGCGAGAGCGGAAACACGGGAAGGAGACAGAGACATGGACTAGAGGATGGTACCTGTGGCGCCGTCACGCGGATTTTCCCAAAACTCTAGGGGACCAAGGCCCGTTAAGTGGCGTGCAAGGTTTTCCTTGCATTGCAGTCATTTTCCTACGGGACTTTAAGCGGTGACCACAACATTTTATTTCTGAATAGTAAGAAGTAAAGACAAACGCATACCTCTCGCTTTGCACTTTACGAATTCATGTAATATTTTCTGAGTTACAACAATCTAAAATAAATAAAAATAAAAATAAAAACCTCTTTTAGCAATTTTGAGAGGCCCGAAAATCATGTTTCTAACAAGCGTGCTGAATGTTTGAAAATATAGAAGCTTAGTTTCAAGTGTGTGTTCTTTTCATAGATGAACATAATAAGAATAAGTTAATTGGTTTTGCGTAATAGAATACGCGTGACACGCTGCAATGCCGTCCATGCGCCAATCGAGGACTCCTCTTAAGAGTTAGTGGACCTGGTGCTTGAGACGTGCTGTAGCAAGTACGGAAAGTCGTTTTTCATGTATACTGATTAAAAATGTTTCTAATGCGTTTATCTACGAAAAGAAAACACACTTAAAATTAAGTCCCTATGATTTAAAAATGCAGTCCTATAATTAAAATCATAATTTCCAAGCTCCTCAAAAGTGCTAAAAATTACTTTTTCACGTTGCTGTAGCCGAGAAAATATCAACCGTATTCGTAAAACAAAATCATAGAAACCTGCATTGGACTTTACCACATACTTTTCACAAATAAAATTACAGGGTCATCGCTTGAAGGCCCGTTGAAAAACAGTTACAACGTAAACACTGCACGCTAGTTTAGTACTCCGCGCCTAGAGGCGATGAGGTGTTTGATGTACGCGTTATATTCGACTTATCGCCTTCCTCGTTCCCGTGTCTCAAACGTAAACAAAAAGCTACGGTCCACTAACTCTTAAGAGGACTGTGTACTTAGCCGTTGGACGGTGTTGTGACGTGTCACGCGAATGCTTTTTTACGTGAAACCGCCGAACTTATTGTTATTGTTGTTATCTATGAAAAGAACACCCACTTGAAACTACGTATGCCACTTTTTGAAAATTCTGTATTCTTGTTAGTAACATGATTTTGGATTTGGGGCCTCTGGAAATGGCTAAATACGGTTTTTTTTTTTAGACTGCTGTAACTCTGAAAATACGACCTGAATCCGTAAATTGCAAAATAAGGTGCGTGCATTGGTCTTTACTTCATAATAAACAAAAATAAAATTTTAGGGTCACCGCTGTCCCACAGTAAAAAGAGTTCTACGAAAACGCTGCAGTCAAGTTTAGCGCGCTGCGAATAGAGACCATATGTCTATCGTCGAGAGTGGTGCTCTCGCCCTTATCTCTCTGCTGTTCCCGCGCGTCAAACGCGGAAATCTGAAACAATGCTCTTAAGGGGTATGGAAAGTTACAGCGAATGAATGGAATATTCAATCGCCAATAAAATCTAAATTACTTTTTTTTTCGAGTAGATATTTTAATAGCGAACGTCTATTTATATAGCACTGGACAGTAGTATGCTTTGCTTTTGAGTAAAAAATTAAAATTTGTATTTAGAAAAGTAGGGGATAAAAACATAAAATCCATAAAAATTTAAAACTGTAATTTTTATAATTTTTAATATGACAATGACCCGGACTCTATAATAACCGACTTTAAAAAATACTTGAGTTTTTATTTCAAAATAGTTTTAACATCTCTAAACCTATCGCGCAGAGATTTTCGGATATAAATATTATTTTAAAATAAAAATTCTAGTATTTTTGAAAGTCGGTTAGAGTCCTGGATATTGTCGTAAAACTTACAGTTTTAAATTTTTATGGATTTTGTGGCTTTTATCCCTTATTTTTTTCTAAATACCAATTTTTACCTTTTACTCGAAAGCAAAGCATACTCGTCCGGTGCTTTAATATATATAAATATGCATTCGTAAATAAAATTTTAACTCGGCAAAAAAATTTCATTGAAATAAGACGAGTAGTTTAGATTTTATCAACGATTGAATATTCCGCTCAATCGCTCGACACATTATCTTTCCATACCCCTTAAAAGTAGAACTTCTAAAAAAACCTGTAAATAAATAAATCATTTCTTAGCACCTACGTCTTTAAGGGAAGATACCCTTAAAATTTTATGTTTGTAGGTCCAACCGGTTTGGATTGTGTATCGTTGAGTGAATGAGGACATTCTCTTAGATTATATGTTAGTTGGCCTAATTAATGGTTTCGTAGTGTCAGTTGAGTTACAAAATACAATGTTTGAAATTGTTGATAAAACTTGCGTGTACATCTAGAAGTTGAAACTGTTCTACCGGTACGTAATTTAGCAGATGATACAATACTAATTCTAGTAACCTAGATTGGTGAGTTCTTTGAGTGACATTTCACAACTCAGGCCCAATCACCAAACAACTTACGTAAGAAACTTTACAAGACATCATTGGTTCTACCTCTGAAAACTCATCAAGCTCAACAACTCAAATAAAATCACATGAAATCCTTTGCTGGACCGATTTCGGCCACTTATTAAATATTAAGATTAAAGGGTCTTTTGACAAAATTTGATTGTATCACGTTTGAGGTCCATTAAGCAGAGGTTATTTTGACCCGGAAGAGTAACATTATTTCACTCAAAAAGTTAGGTTTGGTAGTTTCTCTAAAACTTTTAACCGGGAAACAAATGTCTTTTAAACACTCGACTCCCAACTATCAAAATATGACCTCAGAACTAAAAAAAAAATTAATATTTAGCTAGGCAAAGTTATCCCCGCTGGGTTAAAATTCCCCGATATATGGTAATAATAATAAACATTTTAACTGCTCATACATCAATGAAGTAATTAATTTTAAACCTTACCGGTACTATTACACCAGCATCGTCATCTTCCCTTCCATCTTGCTTCGGCTATTTGATAACATATGACAATAGATAACTTCCTTTTCTTTTTTTGTCACACATATCAAAACTTTTGTACAACGTAACTTCACAAAAAAAATTAAATTACATTATAAGCAGCGTAAAAAGGGCTCGGAAATGCTAATGTGGCACAGACAATTACAGCTCTGCAGAAGTGATATCTTCAGCCTACAGACTGAGACTAGAGTCAGGTCATGTGGATACCAAACTCAGCAAGCTTTCTAGTCCCTCAGGCAGTGCTATTGTTGTTTGTGTGTGGTTCAAGGGGTAGGTAGCAGCTTACCAGCCATCAACCCTGCTGTGCCAAGAGACAGCACTCAGAAAAAAAAGTAGACGAGAGAAAGAGGCTTTGACCCGGAAGGGAATTCTTGCAGCTTAGTACAAAATACACCTAATTCAATCTTTCAATGGACCAGACACATTATTATAAAAATAAACGTACAACACAATGTACTTGTGAACATTTTAGTAATTAAATTGCCGAAAACTTTCTTAAATATATTTATACAGAATTATGTTCATATTTTTAAATTGTAGTCTTTCGATTTCAGGGGGAGGGGGCTGGACCCCTTGCCCCCCCCCTCTGGATACACCACTGGTGTAGAACCCTTTTAAAGCTATTCCTAAGCAGGCGTCATCCACACACGTTGAGTAGCGATTAAACTTCTGCAATCTTATGTATATATCGTGGGCTTACAAGGAAAATGCACTAAGTCCAGAAATGCAGAAAATTAGTTATTCATAGCAATAAGTTCAGAATTTTGGGTTCCATTTCTACGGAAAAAGCTCCAAGTATTATCTCAACACACCTCAACGATGGAAGGCTGATATGCAGAGCTATATTTTTAAGAAACATAGATACTTGTAAATAAATCTTACTCAATTTACCTTTTTTTGGAGTTAGTGCCTTTTCCTTCTAAACCCACGATATATATTATACATATGGTGTTAAAAATGCAATGCCCAAAGTAATAAGGAAGATGATGGAGACAATACAAATGTATTTCGCCAGATGACCACGTGTCGGAAACAAATAGTTTAGGAGTAAAGAGTATTCAGGGGTATCTGGTGTTATTGAGAATACACCAATGGTAATTATTTACAGTATTTATTTTTTGATCAATGATACAAGAAATGTTTAAAATGTGCAGCATTAACCTCAGAGCAGAGCCGATATCGACGTAGCAAGGAGTCCCGTGTTCGCTGTAAGATGCGCGGTGTGTGTTGTATGTGTGGTGTGTGGTCATCACAAGAACCCGTGCAACTAATACCTTCTCCAAGTTGACAGGGCTAGAATACACTTCAGTTTTCATGTAACCCCAGAGAAAGAAGTCCAATGGGGCGAAGTCCAGTGATCGCGCGAGCCGGTGTACAGGTCCTCCGCGGCCGATCCACTGATTACCGAAGTTATTGGTAAGTGCTGCACGAACCGATTCTGCAAAGTGCGCTGGGACCCAATCATGCTGAAACCACATTCTCTCTCTGATATTGCTCAATAAAAAAAGTACTGTAAAAAATTACTGTCGTCGTAAACTGTTAGTTTCCGACAGATGGTTATTTAGCCCTATTTATTTGTATATGTCTCCTTCAACTTACCTTTTAATTTGGGCATTGAATGTTTGAACATCCTGCACATATAGGCTAGAGGCATGCAATATTTGCGTCTTGATAGACTAGATTCCACTGCTCTGTATGTACATGAACACCATTTGTGAGTGCATTGACCACTACGAGCGTCTATGTGATATCTAGAGACAGAAAGTTTCCGCGAAAATTTTTGCACCACTTTGTTTCAGTACCTTACGCGCGCACACACACGCACTCACACACATGCAGCTCTGCTTCGTGGTCAGTGATTGGATGTTTTAACTCCCAGCGTCATGGAGTTTTATCCGCAAATCTCAGACGTGTGGTGTCACAGTTAACCTTGTTGTGATTGGCACAGTCAAATGAAGATCGGCTCTGCACAAATACACCCATACAATACCCATGTGCGCGTGTGCACGTAAGGAACTGGAACAAAGTGATGCAACATTATTTTGGCGAAAACCTCCTGTCCCTAGGCCTAGTGATATCAGTTAAATTGTGTGTAAATACTTTGCAGCAGATTGTGAAATCTACCGTGTACCTTTCGGTTATTGGTGAGAAGCGATCTCTGCGTGAGGTTACGCCTTTGTGGGCCAATGAAAGACATCTACAGAATGCACAGTAGCTTGCAATCTAGTTCTAGTCTGCTGTTAGAAAATTTCGCGAATTTTTCACGTCTCTAGATGTAGCGTGGGAAAGGTTTTTTTCTAGATGTCAATATAGTTAGAGATAGTGGAAAATCGTGAGATTTTCTGCCAACGTATTCTTTAAACCTGTGTAACGTTCTGCGCCTTGTATGGTTGAACAATAGTAGTGTACAGGTCGTTCAAGTTAAAGTGAGCACTAAAAATGTAACTCTTTGAAAAATATCACTAGCCGTTACTACATATATAGGGCCACGATTTTGTCGCGAAAAGATTTTTGCCCCACTTTGTTTCAGTGACTCACGTGCACATCGGCAGTTCTGTTTCAAGGTTATTGGCAGCGTATCATTGTTCAGACACGTTTCTCATTTGACTGCTCCAGTCAGAATAAGATTATTGTGCGTCTGTACGTCTATAATTTGCCAAGGCCAGTGAGGGTAAAATCATCCAACCACAGACGATGCAGCAGAGCTGCAGGTGTGTACATGACGCATCGAAACCAAATGTTGCAAAAATCTTTTCGCCATAAAATCGTGGTTCTATACATATAGTTCAACATCATCTACAGTTGCCTTACTGCTTGTATGATTGGCAGCGAAATTAAGCAATAAAGTTCCTTGTATATTCCTATTTAAATACAACCATATTGCAACCAAATCGGCCGAAATCGACATGAATTTTACTTTATATATCAAACTGTAAGGGTGTATCATAATTAATGTTACAACGCTTGAGGGTAGAAAGCTCGTATTATTTGCAACCTTTTTTGTCACAAAACATGTCGCCGGAAACGCGTAGTTAAGCCCCTGCAGCCCCAGAAAGAGTCAGCGTAGGCAACCCGTTGTAGAGTGTTTTTTTGTTAATGTGCGGGCGTTCGAGAAGAGGAATTAATGTTTGTAATCGTGGCACAGATTGTAATTTCAGTCTGAAATCAATCACAGCGTCGGCGTTGTTTCACAACATTGTATTCGTTGCATACATTTTAACAACGTGACAGCCTAAAGCAACGGCTCAAAAACACGCCCACCTTGAGCGACACAGAGGTGGCAACGGCGAATCATGTTTTCACGGATACGCTGGAGCATGTGTGGGGTCGTTCTTATGATTTCGAACGCTTCAATGATTCGTTGTGTAAGCTCTTCGACCGTTTCCACTAGCATAGCGTAGATAAGCCCTTTTACGTAACCCCACAGAAATAAATCTAATGGGGTTAGGTCCGGTGACCTTGGCGGCCATGCGACAGGGCCCGCTCGTCCAATCCATCGGTTGGGAAATGTTTGGTTTAAATACTCTCACACTTGCAGGGAAATTGAGGTGGTGCCCCGTCATGTTGGTACCACAACACACGTCGGACATGCAATGGAACCTCTTCCAGAAGACCTGGTAGTTCGTTCTGAAGGAACTTGAGGTATCCGGCGCCGGTAAGTCGAGGCGGAAGAAAAAAAGGCCCGATGAGTACGCCGTCAACAATACCGGCCCACACATTAACTAAAAAACGTTCCTGGCGAGCTGTATCAAACGATGCATGCGGATTGACATCATTCCAAACATGACTGTTGTGCAAATTGAAAATAGCGTCTTGAGTGAACTTGGCTTCATCGCTGAATAAAACCGCAAACTCGGGGTTCCTCAATACTCTTCCAATGTACCAACGAGTAAAGGTGGTGCGAAGAGGATAGTCCGCCGGACCAATGTGTTCCACTTTTTTAATGTGATACGGGTACAAGAGTTGCTCATGAAGAACTCGCCAAACAGCCATTTTGTCAGCATCCATATCGGAACCTGCTGACCTTGTGCTTGTATCCGGACTCTCCTCAAATATCTGAAGTTCATCCTCTTCGAAACTGGGAGTACGAACCCTGCGCGGAGCACCAGCATTTGGTCTTGTGACGGCACATGTACCAGTATCATGCATTCGCTGCGTAAGTCGTGCAAACATAGTGTGAGCTGGAATCCTACCACCCGGATATCGTTCTTCGTACAGACGACGGGCAGATTGTCCATTTTGTCTAGCTTCCCCGTAAACAAGCAGCATGTCCGTGTACTAACTAAGCGTGTACTCCATTGAGCTCCTCTACAACGTCGCCCTTTTCAGAACCACAGCAAAAGAAATGACACAACGAGTTTGCTTGTACGACAGAACAGTCAACGACAGACCGCTTAGTGATATCAAAACACACTGCGATGTCACGCTGCGCAGTGCTATGGCACGGCACGAACGGAAGTAAAACGGGGCGGGGGTCAGCATTCGGCATCTAGAGCCACGATTTTGTCGCGAAAAGATTTTTGCATCATTTTATTTCAGTGTCTCGCGTGCACCTCGGCAGCTCGGCTTCACGACTATTGGCAGCGGGTATTTGTTCAGACACGTCCCTCATTCGACTGCACCAATAACAGTGAGGCTATTGTGACGCAATACGTCTGTGATTTGTCAGCAGAACCTCAAGACAAGTGACAGTTAAAGCGTCCAGTCACTGACCATGAAACAGAGTTGCGGATGTGAACATAAGGCATTGAAACCGAATGGTGCAAAAATCTTTTCACCATAAAATCGTGGCTCTACCACATCGTACAATCATCTCTACGAGCGCTGCCCGGCGTCGTAAACACGTAAGTCACCACAGCATCGTCTGTCTCGCACAAAGCCCAACGGGTTGCCTACGCTGACTCTTTCTGGGGCTACAGGGGCTTAACTACACGTTTCCGGCAACATGTTTGTTAACACAAACGGTTGCAAATAATACGAGATTTCTACTCTCAAGCGTTGTAACATGAATTTTGATACATCCGGTATAGGTTCGTATCGACTGTACAATTTATCTTACTCGCGCGAACATCAAGTGACGTGTCGAGATAGTTTAGACATGTCTCGTCGTTACCTGTTACGCGTGGAAAGATACGATTTGGCTGAAAGTGGAACTCAAGCAGGGATTTTTTGAGTGCTAATTTTATCCCGAACCGCCTATAGCACGGTCTAGCTGTTCACAGATAAATCACAGACGCTCAGTCGTAGCGCGCCAGAGCTACCGATGGCCCAGTCAAATAAGGACGTACCAGAATCGAAAGAAAAGGTTGCGGTTGCGAAATAAATACATTACATTGAAGCCTAGCAATTAGTCAGCTTTTCCCGCGATAAATCACTATCTCTAAATATAGTATCTTCACAGGCTACTCGATTTTTTTTTCGTTATTCATGTGTTGGTATTTGACTGGGTTAATGAGAATTCTGATATGACGATGTTATTCAGCTGCAAACATTAACCAGCGTCGAATAGAACCTTCGTCAAATCATACAATGCGCCTCATACTACAGTGTTTCGAAGACTAGCTTGGCACATCAATATTTGTTACAGTTTCCCACTTTTTGTTTATTTGCGACCACCCATAAAAAAGGAAAATTTATTTTAAGGAATTGTTTTGACACACTATTAAATTATTGAAAATATATAGGTATTTTAAGTGTCTAAAAGTTAATAAATTTTTACTATATAATTTAGACGTCATTAGTAGGGACATGCAAAATTCGCTTTATTATTTGGCGACACGCTAGAATTGACTGCCCTGTACATTTAAGCGTACAACCTGTGGTTACACTGGCCACGAGCCTGTATATGACGTCATTTACGTGTGTGATAGCTTTATGGCAGGTTGGTCACTCTACTGAGAACTTTTAATTATTGGCCAGAAGCATTCTCCGCGGAAGGCCACGATATTGTCGTCCAACGGGAGACGTTGAACAAGCCTACAGGCGTTTGGATTCTAGTCTGTGGGCCGAAAATAACGCGAATTTTGCACGTCTCTAGTCATTAGGTTTTCAGAAATAAATGTTAAAACTTTTAAAAAATGTTAAAATAATTGTTTTTTTCTTGGTATTATAATTTAGTTTCGTTTCATGTTATGAGAAAGTTCATTATGAATTAAGTGGTGTGTTTACATTTGCAATTTATTTCATTAACAGAAAGGTTTCATTAAAATTATGTTTTTGATTGCCTTTTTGCCTCTGCAGAATAATCTACACAGTGAAAATAATTTACCAGTTCCACAAACTGTCACACGTAAGCTATATTTACCGGTCACTTAAGACACACATGCGTTCTGTGAATACCTACATATTTATAATTTCCACTAAGACAAGTCGGGACAGTTACTCAAAAATATAATATTGCTTTCTTCAACGAATATTATTGCCCATGTTCATATTGGTGCACAAATATTCACCATTGCCAGAAAAATCTAGAGTACTGAAATTTCGCACACAAAGTAAAATCACGCGTGTCTCCCTTGGGAATATTTCACTCGGAGGGTAACACTAGACTAGCATTTCTTTCCAAGTACTTTTATTGTATTTGTAACTTATCTGACAAAATAAAGAATTAATTTTTAACCAACAAATAAATTAATTCAGCCCGAATGAGTGATATGCAATCAAACTAGCTTAGATTATCTAAAATATCACAGGTCAAGAACTGTTGAAAATACGGATTTAAAAAAGAATGTAACTGCTTGCACGATGTCAGATAACTAAAAAAAATTAAAATCAGCTACATTTATCAATACCTTACTAAGTAATGGTGAAACACCAACAATAATTCTTAAATTAAAAAATAAAGAACAATATTTAAACTTAACCGTTACTGATACAATAATTCTAGCCATCACGACAGTAAACATATTTAAAATTAAAAAAATTCGTCTCATCTTTAATTAATTTTTACGAAATTGAAAACCATTTTGAAATTAACAGTTCCCATTTTTTTTCAATAAAAGTTTTTCATATTATAATTTCATAATTGGTGCATCTAAGCTCTATAAGCTTTACAATTTATTTTTATTTTTATATTTAAACATATATTTTAAAAAGGGTGTTCCACAATTATGATTAAGTAATGATTTTTATTAAAAAACTAATCTATATAATTAATCTAAAAATATGTGTTCAGTTTTCGAAACATGTCTTTATTTCAGCTGTATCATTAAATGCATTGACTTATGAATTTAAAATTTTCGCTGTCTTCAGTTGTGCTTTGTTTCGAAATCCTCGACTAGTTAGAACAACGTTAAAAACTGTATGTTCGACAGCTTTAGCAAAATTTTCACTAATTTTAATGTTCGTTTTATCTTTAACTAAAGTTGTTCTTCTTTATAAACAATCTACAACATACAAAGGTATTTGTTATTAAAATTATTAAAAATTTATATCAACATCGTAATTAAGATTAGGTTTATAACAAAGTTCCTTATTTGTATTGTTTGTAATGAGTTTTCATTCTGAGTATCTAAAATCATAGTAAAGAAATAAACAGTTTTCTTTTTGCAACGGCCATTTAAATTACTATGTTTAAATTTTCTTTGAAAAAAAATTCATTTCGCAATCCTTATCAGTATTTCTTTAACATTATAGTGATCAAGCATAGAAGCACGTAAATATTGTGTACTAAGATTTATTCTACCAGTATAAAACATACGGTTACTACATATGAAATTCAAATTGTTAAATTATTTAACTAGACTTTTATGTTAAAATTTAAAATTGTTGGTTCAGAAGGAAATCTTCGTACTAAAAATAGTCACTAATCAAAACGAACGATTAATTTATAAAATTAATTAAAAAGCATTGATTTATGTTCAACAATAGGCGACATAATTTCTAAATCGTCAGTAACAGTTTTACCAAGCTTAGGACGATGTTCCTTGCCATCTTTACCCTTATATTCATAAAGATATAAATAATTGTCATTTGACTACTCTCCAATAAAAGCAATTTTATAACTACCTTTCCAGTAAATTTCTATGTTATCTCTTACTAAACCAAACAAACATTTCAGAGGATAGGCCTACATTATTTAATTTATTTTATCAGTATGAAGAGATTTTATTTTATGCTTAATTTATTGTGAACACCGCTAAACTCTAAATTATTTTGCTAACCTGGAGATCTTAACACAGCATGCATCATTGTTGATGTTATTCCAGGATTACAAATGGCTTAAATAACATTTCCATGTTTTGAGATTTCCAGTATATAAAACTAAAACTGAAAAAATATTGGACAAACATCAACATTATCAATTTTACCATATTTTGTGCCGTATTTTTACTACCTTACATTGTTTGTAAGCATAAGTATAATTTGGGAAATAAAATCCTTCCCCTGTAAGTTTATAAAATTCAATTATATTTTTGCTTGCATTCAAATTTCCTCTTGTTAGATTTGATGAAGGAAATATTGGTCTTGGAAAACTATTGATAATTTTATAAAGTCATGTACATATATACAAGTGAGTAGGAATAAAGTGTTTTGATTTTGTTCGGTGATTGCTAACGAAAATTTATGTTGGAAGAAACTGTGAATATAGTGGGACTAATGCTACCCTGAAAACAGTCTTTCAAGTTGAATAGTAATTAAAAAATCAAGTATTAATTGATATTAAGTAACAAAACTCTGAGCAGTAACTTACTTTAGCAATGCATTTTCTAAATTTTAAGTAATTGTTCATAGCATTCAAATGGGGTTCAACCTCTTACTTCTGCCTGTAACTTTGTAATTAATATAGTATAACATAACATTGAGCAGCTTGGGAATATGAGTGAAAATGGTAGTTTTATCGGGAATTTCTAAAGTTGGCCACTTTAGAGAAAATCGTATGACAAATATTGCATGCAATGTAACGCCTGAAATATATGCCAAGATTGCGACTATCTTGCAAGTCAGTGTATCCAAAAAAATTAGGCGTGTCGCAATAAGTTTTAGACCATGAGGTTGTCACTAGAGACCATCACCTACTTTTTATATGATAGAGACAATTATTTTTTATTTTTAGTTAGTCTCAGTAACTACGGCAACCTTAAACATTAGCTACTAGATCAACTATTTTATTCGATAATATTGTTTTGTGTCAGGGTTTAAACATTATGTCATTCCTCAAAACTTCAATGTGTAATTTTGGCATTATAAAATGTGTTTTAAAAGCATTTTTGGTAGAAAATATTATAGTTGGCCATTTTCGTGAAAATCGTATGCCAAAACTGTTGCCTGCGGCTTGAGTACGAACATTACACATTGCAAGTTTCGTTTCGTTGAGAAGCTATTTTCTCTGTGTTCACCGCATTTGGAACTGGGCTGAGTATGAAAGCCTCGTAGTTCGCTTCCGCACTGCAATTTGCGTCGCAGCGGTAGAGAACGCAAATCTTGAGAACGTATGCACGTCGCATTTTGTGGACACCTCTTCTACATCGCGATATCCTCCACGAGGAAAATGGCCGGTGATACAAAATATGTTAGCATAGCATAATTACTTAATAAAACAGTGTGATTTGATTTTTGTGGAATTGTTATGTTGTTTGAGTCAAAATTAATAAAAAAAATATTACGGAGAGCATTGCTCCGCGCTTTTAATAACCCCCAAGCCTAAATCAGTGCGTTAAATTATCCGTTTAGGTTATGGAGGCAAGGAGAAATCAAAATCGTAACAGTCACGTATCGAATGGCACTAGTGGCCGACAGAGGAACTACGTAGTCTGTTGATACTTTTGTAGTCAACAGATGGTACAGGGGTGTACAAGATCAATATTTCAGACGTAAAAATAAAAACATAATATTCTATTGTAAGATATTCATGTTACAAATGTAACGGTAGTTGTAAGGCTGTATTTAAATTCGTTTCTTGTACTTTATAATGCCAGTGTCCTTGACAGTATAGCCTTTAATTATTAAAATAAAATAATTTCATGCTCGTATTGTCTTTCATCGCAAACACTACATTTTGTTTGTGAAAAATCTGTAGACTTGTAAATCAATGTTCCTTATTATAATTACAATTCTCAACGAGTTCAATAATCGTAGTAATGAGACGGAAATCATTACGAGGAATAATAATTGCTGTGGCCAACACAACAATTTTTTTTACCTAACTATCAGTAAGTTATATAAGTAAAAAATTATGTATATTATTACCACGGAAGTCTTCAAGAGACAAAAATTAGTGGCAAAGAGACAGAAACCATAATGAGAAATCACATTTTCAACACTCTTTAGCTAGATACTAGCACCACAATTGTGTACGTTAGCTTCCTTAAATATTGACGTCATAGAGATTCGTTAACCCTGCGGCTCTGCAGAAACATAACGAAACACACTCCACAAAAGGATTTGTGCTCACCATTTGCGATACGTGTTTCGTTACCACTCGGTACATATCGCAACGTCCCGGACGAATTCGAACTTAGGGCACTGTATTGTAACGCCTGGAACATATGCAAACAGGGCTACTTTCTTGCAAGACAGTGTAACCAAACAATTAGGCGTGTCACAATGATGTGGTTAGAACGGCTTTTAACATCGAAGATCTGTACCGGTAACGCGAGTAGGGTAAAAGTAAGTTGCATAGTACGGTAAAGTGGTGGCTTTCTGTGGTAAAAGAAACTGCAATACTACGATAACTCCGACATGTTTATGGCAATGTTCACCAAGTTTTACAAAATCACAAATCCCGCCGACCACTGAACCTAGATCGCTATGGTTGTGTTCGTGTGTCCTAACCGCTGCACAAAGCAGGCGTCAATGCAGATATGTAAATCATTTTACTAGTGATGTAACAAAACATGTTAGTTGGTACCTAGACGGTAATAATTGCCACTAGAAGAAACAATTGCGCCAACACTTAATATAAGTTTGTTGCTAACTCATTAATGCTGTTAGCAAACATAATTAAATACAATCAAACAGAAAAACATCATATTTAATATTTTAAACACGAAACTGTTGTAACAGAAATAAAATAAGCGTGAGAGAATGGATTATTCAAGCAAAACAATTTTAAAACTATGTTTCCACGTTTCTTAAGCAGACTAAAACGTATAAAATAATTTCTCGTATAAAAATAATTTTAAGGTTAAAAACGAAAATAGGGTGCTTGCAACGCATAATGAATAGTTCATCTAAGTCCCTAATAACTTTATTGCTCTGCAAATAATAAAAACTGTTGTGTGAGTTTTCTCAACGACAGCTACTCTCTACTCTTCTTACTACTGCACATTGCGTACTTTTTAAATAGCACAAGTTTTTTCATACGAGAAATTATTTTATACCTTTTATTCCATTTTTAGAAGCGTGGTTTGTTAAAAAACAATTATTTGAATCATTATTTTCTACTTTTCAGTCTAATGTTTCTGAAATTTTACAATCTATTGTAAACAAGCAACGTTTGTGTCGGACAGAAAAAAAACAGACAGACAAGAAAGCGAGTTAGTATTGCATTGTCAACCAGTTATGAGTTGTGTTTGATGTTTCCAAGCTCATCGGTAAGTTAGTTTAAATTGACTACAAAATCCGTTTCGAACAGACGAACAGACAAGAAAACGATTTAATGAATAATAAAGTGTAAAGATCTTATTGAAAATTCTGTAAGCATTTGAAGAAGCGATAAATGTCATTGTGTTATTGAGGTTCAACTAAGGCAGGAGTTCGAAACGCCATAAAGAAGTTACTTGTGAAAATATAGAAAATGTAAGCAATCATTAGTATGGTGTCAATAGCTACATGGCTGTAATAGTCACTTTTTAAAAACCACCCTAGAGAGAAAAGTTTCACAAAATATATTTGTATGAAATAATGCATTAATTTTAAGATGTTACTTTTAATTTAATCTTCTTTTTATGGATATTTACATTTTTTTTCAATCTCTCGTAGCTTTCCTATAGCGACATGTAGGTATACATTTAGCGTCACATCCAATTACGGTAGCTTAAGCTTCACATTTAAGCCTCTTATATATTTACTTTAAAAACTTTCGTTGTGTCTGTTGCACTTTTTCCAGAATCTCAGATATAAGAAGAAACCGTTTATTATTAATATTATTTCAGTACACATCACTTCCTGACGGCCAGCATCGTGGACTGATAAGAGAGTAAATCATGTGCGCCATATTTGTTCCTCACTCTTGGTTTAGACAAACAAACTGTACAGTTTTCTTCTAGTCACGTCTGGACAACAAGTTTGAAAATTAACACAGTTTAGAGAACATACAGCATTATAGCAATTGGAAAAATCATAATAACTTTCAGCTAACTATAATTCCTTCCCATTCTACAACAATCTCAAGAAAAATTCCCGACCGGAAAAACATTTTCTTCCTCAGTTGACTTACACTGCGTGATTCCGATACGGTTTCAGTGAAAGTACAATATCACTGGCATCAACAGTATGTTTCTGGCACTAGTCCATTCTTAAAACCTGCTGCCAGCAACGAGATAAGACAATGCCGTAACCATACTCAACTTATTGACTATAGTATCAGCCGTTACGGCTTGCTTTACTGGATATCTGATGCGTTACACACACGCAAGAACTTTCTACGAATACTCAAAAGCGCGCAAAAACGCACAGCTGAAATTTTGTATACTGCTCGTCAAAATATATTGCTGCATTTTGCTTGTAGAATCAACTTCCCACATGTGTTCGCTCTTTTCGTAGTTAAGACTTAACGAAAAAAAAAATATATATATAAGACATGTTTATATAGAAATCCACAATAAAGTTTAAAAGATTAAAAAAAACTATGTTGAAACTCAGATTTTGGAGTTAAAGATATAGGGGCCTACTATTTCAGTAAAAAATACGTATTGCTTAAATCAATTGAAACCAAAACATTTTTCATTGGATTTGTGTGTTTTGTTGCAAAAACCCACACTTATGTTGGTTTAGGAATTCTTGGAGACACAAATAATAAACAGAATTCATTAATAATGTGTTACAGTTATAAAGTAGAAAGAGGAGAATAAAATTAGCCTATTTTTTAATCCTAGGAAAAAATATAATTTTCGGAATTTTCTCGCGTACGATGCCACTGTGTGCGGCAGTTGCAGGCTGAGTAATTGAAAAGACGTTTTGGCATGTGTGGTTGACAATCTAAGCATCCGTACACGACGTATTACTACAAAGCTAAATGCATCACATGGCATTTTACTACGGGAGAGGCTACATGCCTATAACTTCTAGCCTGCACAGTCACTCCAACCACCACATCACCTCGGTTGCACAATTGTGAATGGTTCCTAAGTCAGTTGGCAGACAAATCCGGTCTTCTGTAGGACCGTTCTGTTCGTAGACGATGCGTCATTCCCAAGAACCGGCGCATTTTACTTTCACGATGAGCATGTGTGAACTCACATAAATACGCATAAGTAGAGATGATGGTATATCGCGAAAATGTTTTGTGCCAAGATAGTCTTGAAAATACTGACACAACGTAGCTGTCTGCAGACCAATACCAGGCATCCAATATTACAATATCGGGATTCTTATTGGCTCAGTGAAATAGGGCAACAGTTCCACGTACAATCTAAAGCCAGTAATCTTCTGGTAAGCTGGACGTGTATTGAAATCCATCAATCAGTCAACTTTTCCCGCGATAAACCATCATCTCTACGCATAAGTCACATTTCTAGCATCAGTCAGTTCCCAGCGAACATTTGACCGGAAATTGTAGATTATATGCTAATTGGTCCTCATACTCTTCCCAGTGACTCAATGGAGCTTCACTCTGGGAGTTTATAGGAGAATGACCTACCAGAGTCCAGAGCAACTGGAAGACGTATCACTGTACCTACGTCGTTACATGTGGTACATTCATTATGACGCACCAGCACACTTCAATGGTGCAGTATAGTAATTTCCTGTATGTTATATACCCACAGCCACAGATTAAATAATAATACATACGTGAAATGACGTGGTGACTCATTTGATAGGGCAAACTTGGCCACTTATTGGCTGCCCGAGGCTGTCGTTACCAGCCCTGTGTCTGTTTTGCTCCTGCATGTTACCACAGGTTTCCTATTGGCCTGGCTGCCCGGCTAGCAGGCCAGCCACCTTACGCTGATTGGCGGTAGGCGTTTCCGCCATGTTGCTGGGTCTTTTGCTGGCGTGTGTGACTGAGCTCACCATCATACCAGCCATTTCACTTCAATATTCCTAAATATTCTTTGTCACAGCACGGGATTGAGCGAG
The DNA here is from genome assembly GCA_003012365.1 of Medauroidea extradentata. Classification (NCBI taxonomy): domain Eukaryota; kingdom Metazoa; phylum Arthropoda; class Insecta; order Phasmatodea; family Phasmatidae; genus Medauroidea; species Medauroidea extradentata. Next base: position 170,849 of record PNEQ01033521.1, on the reverse strand, counting down.
GTGATTACGTGATATGGCCTACAAGGTGACCGGACCTGAACGCTGTATCATTACGTGTAGAGTCATTTAAAGAGCCAGATGTATTCGAGCGACGTGGCAAATACAAGGAACTGTGGCTACGTGTGCGTAATGCCTGTATTGCAGTGCGAGCAAATCCAGATGTACTGGAGCGTGTTCGTCAGTTCCACATGCGTCGTCGTCAAGCATGTGTGGAAATAAGAGGTTCAAACTTTAACCATGTCCTGTAATCACCAACATGTTCGCAACAATTCTGTACGCCATTTTGTTTAATTCTATGAAATAGTCTTCAGTAAAACGTTCATGATTAGAAAGCGTTTGTTATTTCAAAATTACACACTGTGTGAGGGGTGACATCATTGAAATGTTGTTACCAATATTCAAATACTGTAATTTAAGCTATTTACCAATTTAACAATTAATCATATTTAAGTGTTTTATTTACTAATTTTTTGCGAATATTTTTATTTTTGGTATATAAGCAGTTTCAAAATCTATTTTCTCTTGTTTACATGGTTGTTGTCACAGCTGTTTCAGGTTTGAAATTATTCAATTAGCACTATGTTTTGCTATTTACCTGTACTTGTTACGTTAAAATGTAACTGTTTTCCAAACTATTATGTTAATAATCTGAACAAATGGTTCAGTAAAATATTTATTTAAGTGTTTGCGCAAATGATACTAGTAACAATTATTCACTGTCTAGGTACCAAAAACATGTTTTGTTATATAACTAATAACATTCTTACATATAAGGATGGGGTGTCTGCTTTGTGTAGCGGTATAACGTACTCATTCGACCATAGCTATCCAGGTTAATTTGTTGGTTGGGTTAACTGATTTGCGATTTTGTTAAGCTTGATGAACACTGACATAAACATGTCGATTTTATTTTAATATTGCAGTTTCCTTCAGCACAGAAAGCAGCTGCTATACAGTACTACGCAACTTACATTTACCCCATATGCATAACTAATCTTAGATGAGTAAAGCCGTCGAAACACAGAGTACAGAAGGATATCAGAGACGTCACTTCCTCGTTGAGCCAATTTCCTTATTTAACAGTTGCCTTCAGATGTAGCGGGTAGGGTTTAGTCTCAAAACAAGCACCAACTGCAAACAAAGTTCGTTTAAATTAACCAGAGTGTAATGAATATAAATAAATATGTGTCAAAAATTTTAATAGAAATATTAACCTATTACTTTGCAAGTTAATTGTTATACCGTTTATGCACGAGATACATGTATTTTTCCCCTTCGAGTTTGCAGGGTGGCATCAACTTATAATAACGTATTATTTTACGAACTTCATTGTAAAAATGTGACAGTTAAAGTAATCTTTTGATTGGGAATTTGTTTACTATGGAGTTAACTGCGTTTGAGTATTTCAGGGTTCGCTGAAACAAGACCAATAATAACATTGCGGAAAAGAGTTGTAAATCTAAAAGGAAAATGTTACAAAAGTATGAGAAAAAAACTTTAAAGAATTACTTGACTAATAGAATTCGCTTACGTCAAAAGTCTATTAGGTTTTAGATACCTATGGTACATTGCCCACGTAATAAATTTCGTATTTCGTAGTCATCCACAGTCACCTTTCCACAAGTTCCTGCAGGCGGGTAAGCTACGACAGGTAGAGGTGGAAATACATAAGCGTCAACGACCTACACACATTTATCACCACTCTGTAAATTACATAAGTAGTAAAAAACACAATAAACACATGCACAAACACACACACACGCGCTTATTTCCGCTCTCAAAAAAGTAAAACCGTTATAAACATGACATTCGTTAGTCTCAATCACCAAGCCAAGCAATGCTTGTAATTTTTGCCAACTTAAATTTTAAGATGTATCTTATTTCATGCTTAAACTAATACGCCTTTTAAAATACATTTAATAATGCCTTAATTTACATATTGAACTTTTGGGGAATGACTTCATGTTTGAGACGCCGAATTATGATAAACTCTGACACATAACAATATTATCGAATAAAATAGTGGATCTAGTAGTAAATTTTTTAATGTTGTCATTGTTATTGGGAATAACCAAAAATAAGAAATAATTGTCCCTATTTAGTGACAACCTTGTGGTCTATCTCTATGCGTCATTACGACACGCCTAATTGTTTAGTTTACTCTGTTTTGCAAAACCGTCGCAATGTTTGCATATATTTCAGGCGTTACAATACATACATTATTTAACAATAGTTTTTCTGGAAAATGGCCAACTTTAGCAATTTCAGACAAAACTACTATTTTCATGAATCTTTAACCTGCTCAATGTTATGTAGTACAAAATTAATCAGAAAGTTTCAATAAGAAGTAATGTAACGATGTACACTTGTAAACAGACTAGTTATGAATAAAATAAATTTTATAACCCTAATTTATTAACTTAACTGTTCATAAACATATTTGAGAAAGAAAATCCATCACGTATAGGCGTATATTATTCAATTCTATTACTGTAAATGTTAAATTACCTTTTGTTTGGTACGTTGAGGGAAATTATTGTCTTCGGAAACTCTCGATGCACTTATAGCTCATTAAAATAGTAAATTTTATAGTTTTACCGTGAGTTATTCACTTGAAAGAGGCTACTATTAATCTCATAACAGATATTTCTAAATAAAAAAATTTTAAAAAGTAGTTAACAAAAGATGGGCCTATTTTGTTGCGAGGAGATGGTCGTAACATTAAACTTGGAGTTATAAACGTAGTGAAAATTTAGCAATGTAAAACAAATCATGAATCAGGTAAATTTACAGAGGATGACCAATCATTTCAAGTTAACACCAGTATTTAATTTTAATTTCTAATAAATGTAAAAATATTAAATATTAACCATTTCAGAAATGCAGCATTCTTTGAGATATTTGTTTTCTCAGAGGTAATGTAGAAATTTACTGGTATGGTCTGTATAGAATTACTTTTAGTTGTAACTCGCCTGATAACAAGTGTCAATACCTTTATGAAGATAAAGACAAATGTGGTAAAGCGACTAAACATCGTCCTAAGCCGGGTGAAATTGTTACTGAATTATGTCGCCTATTGTTGAATGCAACATGATCACTCTAAAATACCCAGAAGTCTTCTTTATTAACAAATGAGAAAAAAAGTTTCTTCTTGGTCTACACTTGTCTTCATTTTTGTCATAATATTTCAGCTATATAATCTACAATTAGACGTAACCTACCTGATTTAGTAATTGTAGGTTTTGAAAGTGGTAGAGAGGATCATAGTACACAACAGATACATGTTTCTATGTCTGACCACTGTAATGTAAGAAATATTTCTGTTAAGGTAGGCCGAAATGCAATTTTTCCTAAAGAAAATTTGAATCCAGATATTTGCGAGAAAAAAATGTTTCCTACGTACAGTGATTTTATAAAATTAAGATGATAAATACTTACTATAGAAAGAGAATATTTTGTTGTAAGTCAACCGTAAATTATGATAGCGGAATCGATTATTATTTGGAGAGTGAATATTTGTGTGCTTTTTTTTATTGTTCATGTAGTAAAACAACTTCAGTTAAAGATAAAACAAACATAAAAATTAGTGTGTATTTTGCTAACGGTATTGAAGAAGACACAATTTATAGTTCTGCTCTAATTAGTAAACTAAATTAAACTTATGATTCTTTAAATAAAGCATAACACAAGAAAGATCATTTTTAAATTTCCTTAATGGACGAGTTCAATGATTTAGCGGAAACAAGCAGTTGTTTCGATAGTTAACAACCCATTGTTTTATTATGTCTTATTAAGTTTTTACTCAAATTAAAGTATTTTTTTTTTACATAATTGAGGATATAATCACTTTAAACAATATGGGTAACGTATATCTAAAACAAATCGACAAACTATAACAGACTATTTCTAAGGCGGAAATAGAAAGTTATATATATATATATATATATATATATATAAAGTGGACCAGAATTCATGTGCCAAACTCCGGGTCGGGATTGTTTACGTAAAACAAGGTGGGGTTGCATTGACCAACACTATTGTGTGGTGAATATTAAAGGAGCTACACAACGTTTAAAACAAAATTTTGAAATATTTTTTTTTAAAAATGCTAGAAAGTATAAAAGATGAAGCCACCAAAATTGGCATAGAGCTATAAGAGTCGGAGCAAATAAATCTGTGAAAATGTGGTTGACGCAAAGATCCCCTTCACTGCTTATGTAGGGGTTACTTAACCTATTTGTGTAAGAAACTTTTAAAAAGTGGAAATAACATTTTCGATGCATATCTTTGCGTATCGTGCAAAATGAAAGGGAAAAAACCCCTGTGTTAATTCACTCCGCTAAACCGTTTTCGAGAAAATGCGATGCAAAACACGAAGGCGCGGTGTAACCTCGCGTAGGTAGGCAATACAACGGCTTTCAAATCCATGCTGTTAGCAGCATTGAATGCTTTAATTGAGTACAGTAGCGAAATTTGGGTGACGTCATGACAACTAACACGAGTTGCAGGAAGGATGCTGTAGGGCACCAAGTGATTTAATTTTATTTTTACGCTAAGCTGTTAAAGATATGCTCAACCCGTCTACAAAATAACACGCACTTGAAAAAATTACGTTTAAACATGCAGCATGCTTATTAGAATAATGGTTTTGGGGCACCTTAAAGTATCTAAAAAAGCATTCTTTTGTACTAACATTAGCATATAATTACCACTCGAATTCACAAGAACAAAGACAAGCAAATAGCCTATGTAAGCCGAAATGATGTCGTATTTGATACTAACTACAAATAAAAGTGTAGAGTCACGACTCAAAGTGCCACAGAAAAATTAATACAAGAAAAAAATACTGCGCGCCCATTAGTATGTCACGTATGGTGTAGTAAGGTCGGCCTTATCACCCACCGGTTTTCGCACTTCACGCATGGAAAATTACATTCGCTGCATAATCCTCTTAACAACAATTTCTTGAGAGATGACGATGTTGAAATGATGTGGAAATGGAGCAGTGACGGAATGCACGAGGAAGGAAATGAATCTTTAGACAACACACTGGCTAGCAGTAACTACCTACACCAGCCACTGCCTTAATGGTTACATTAAGAGAGATCACGTGCACAGAACAAGGAACATAGCACAGATAGGATCAATGCATTTACAGGAACTAAATACGCATTTATTAACATCAATACGTATATACTATAAATGTTCCAACTAGCGTCCCCCCATTTCAACACACAGCTGACAACGCGGATCTGGTTGGCCTGGACTCGTATATAAATGTTTGGTATGGAACGTACACAATGAAATGCGGCTATCACACGTGCCACGAGATCTTCCTGGTTAGTCACAGGCGTCTAGAATCAGGGAGTTGACATAACCCCATAAAAATCCAGTGGAGTCAAGTCTGGTGATCGAGCCGGCTAATGTATGGGCCTTCCTCTGCCTATTCAGCAACCTGCAAACGTAGTGTTAAGATGGCGGCACACGCAGCAGAAAAATGTGGTGGTACCCCATCGTTCTGTAACCCCATGGTGCGGCGAATCGCCAATGATACTTCCCCCAGCAATTCTTGTGTTACATCCTGCAGGAACGTTAAGAGTGCGTGGTAGCTAAATAAACGCTCAAAACATCAATTGAATTCTACACTTTTTTTCAAAGCCAATGTGGATAAAATACTCAATGACAATCTTTGATAATGGTATTTACCAACTATATGAGTAAATATTTTTCGAAAATTACTAATTCGTTACGCGTGATCTCTTCACGAGGTTCCGGCGTCAGAGATTGTGCCTCAGAAGTTCGTAACACGGGAAACAATTTTTTTTTTAAAACGTTGGCTAAAACTACTGTTTAGAATTGCTATTGTTTAATTTTCGCAAATTGGATTAAGGAATCCTACAGTTATAGATAAGTGCTTATAGCGTTGAATTATGTACCACGCCCTCTTAAGTAATGGACTTCGTTGAAGCGGTCAGGCAGCAAATAAGGTCCCAACAAAGATTGTTGACAATGTCAGCCCACATGTTGAAACTGTAACGCACTTGGTTACCCAAAGTGTGCATGTGGTGGGGATTGTGGTGGGCCGAGCTGTGACTGTTCCTCTTGCTACTGTAATCAATTTAACTATTCAATGCTGCAATTAGCAAGGCACAGAAAGTCGTTGTATTGCCTATCTCCGCGGGGTTACACCGCGCCTTCGTATTTTGATTCGCACTTTCTCGAAAACGGTTTATCGGAGTAAATTAACACAGGAGGTACTTTCCCTTTCATTGTGCGTGAAAAGCAAAGATATGCATAGAATATTTTATTTCCGCTTATAAAAGTTACTTACACAAATAGGTTGAGTAACTCCTACATAAGCAGTGAAGGGGAACGTTGCGTCAACCACATATTCACAGATTCATTTACTCCAATTCATAGAGCTCTATGCCAATTTTGGTGGCTCCATATTTTATACTTTATAGTATTTTTTAAATTTATTTCAAAGGTTTGTTTTAAACGTGGTGTAGCTCCCTTAATATTAACCTCATAATAGTGTTGGTCATTGCAACCCCACCTTATTTTATGTAAACAATTCCGACCCGGAGTTTGGCACATGAATTCTGGTCCACGCTGTATGTGTGTGTGTGTGTGTGTGTGTGTAGGCCTATGTATATGTAGTCTATATAAAGGTATAATGTATATATACATATATTTATAATATATATATAGGCCTATAAGCGTGGTTCATTGTTAAAAGTAAAGATAAATGAGTTACGATTATTAAAAAAATTGATTAATGTAACTCATTTTTCATTTCTGTCTCCTCGTCTGCCATAGCGAAAGTTTATTTTTTTAACAGATTATTACAACGTTTTTCTTGTATGTTTGTTTGTAAGGTAACACTGAGCTTGATAATTGTAACTTCATCATAGCTCTGAACTGGTAGGAAATGCAACTTTTTTGTCTGTCTGTACGTCCGTGCAGTACAAATTTTGCAGTCGATTTTATATAAACTAATTTTCCGATGAGCTAGAAAGTTGAAATTTTAAACGTATAAAGAAATGGATGACAGTGACAATATAAGATGAAGAAATTGTAAAAAAATCATTATTTATGAAATAAACAAAATATATTATTTTTAATATCCCACGTTCAACTATCTTTCCAATCAGCTAGATATTTTGTAACTTTATATATAGCCTAACTCAGAACTGGATCACAAAGCATTGTAAGAGGAAAAATTGTGAAAAAATAATTGAATAAATATTTTGGAAATATTAATTTTTGATATATTACGTTCTTAAAACAATATTGCAAAATTTAACACAAACAATAAAAAGTAAAAAATAATATTAAGTAAAAAAAATATTGTAGGCCTACCCACCATGTTTTTGAAACGGACTGAAAAGTATGAAATAATTTCTCGTATGAAAATACTTCGAAGATTTAAAAAGGGGGATGGGGGACGTGGAATGCATGCAGTCTATAAGACTTACAGCAATTGTTCAACAAGCCACTAACAACTGATATAAACTGTTGTGTTAGTTTTCTCAACGACAGCAACTCTCTACTTCCTTACTATTATCTATTGCATGCGCTCTATGTTTTTCGTTTCAATCTTGCAAGTATTTTCATGGATGAAATGATTTGACACTCTTAAGTCCGTTTTAAAAACCCGCTATATTCAATTGTTTTGTTTAATATGTTTTTAATTCTATTTTAAACTGTTCTGGAACTGCAATATGTTACTTATAATTGGCTATTATGTTTGAATATTACTCATTCGTGCCAAAAAATTAATTTAAAAAATTTCTGAATTGTGCCAACTCATTCAGTATGTTGTACAAGCAGCATAAAACACATTGAGCGAATATCAAGAAATCTACGAAAAACCTTCAAGAACTTATCAGCTTCAATATAAAAAAAATCCTTTAAATTCTACCACTTCTGAATTTCAGCCAGTGGCTGCAATTAAATATCAACAATTGTTATGAAAATTCACGAGATTTTGGACATTCGCGGAATTTTGGAGAAAAAAAGAGTTATGATTATAATTTTATCGAAGTTTGATTTAAAAAATCATGTCATTTAATTTGTTTTACTGGGTGCCAATTACCAGTAGCTCAGATTTTGGTTTTGAGAAAATAGAGATTTTTATTGATTTTCATCGAAATTGGTGGTAATTGAAGAGTAATTTCAGCATACGTACAGAAAATTTCTATGGAACGTCGGATTTCGCTTATTAGTCCTACTAACAACACCGTAAAAAAGAACTGATCTAACGACACCGTTGCTAATCTTATAATGCTTGTTCGTATTTTTAATGACACGAACTCTTAGATGGATGAAAGTTTTTTGTTTATAAGAAACCTGAATATGTAGGCCTAAGTCAAAGTATAAAATTTGGTAACTATACGCCGTGAAGTGTTAAAAAGTTAACAAGCTCATTTGTTTCTTAGTAACGTTTGCGCAGCAAGATAAACTACCTAGACGTCTATGGAAAGGGTTTCATTATGTAAATGATGAAGAAAATTGGGCAAGTTTCGTATGACCAGGTTAGAACCCATAGTCGTATAACTTACACTCGAGCATTAATTTATTGTTTGTCCTTTAGCGAACAGCCAGTTTTACCCCATGGGTCGTAGGTAGGTAGGAAAGTGACTTTACGTCTCCCATCGATTGTACCTTGGGGTTTATTGACCTATTGTTTGCTTGTTTCATTGACTCAAATCTTTCAAATAGGTGCGTAGTGAACTGTTATCCAGTTGCAGAAATAGAAGTAGTAGTAGTAGGTCTACTAGTAGAAGTACACTGTTAAAAATTTCCGTAAATTTACGGGCAATTTTACGGAAACATCTGTTTAATTAACGGAAACGTTATTTTGTAACACAGTTATACGTAATTATGATTCATTAATTAAACACATGAAAAACTACGAGAAGAAACTAAATAAATAACCCAACGTATTTATGCGCCAGAATACTAAAGAAGTCACATAAATATGCGAGTTTCCATAAGTGGAGCTAGTTGCCTTCCGTAAATTAACAAACACTTCTGGAGAATTTTTTACCAGCACTTCTCCGTAAAACAATGAAAATTATTTTTAACAGTGCCACCAAATGTTTGTGAGAGTTTTTAGCAACTGTCGTTTAGCACTCCTTAGTAACATAACAAAAATTCCACCAACAGTCAGTACCACATGAAGTACTCTCATGTACACCGTTATAAATTTTAACGGAAATGTACCGTTATTATACGGAAAAAGTGTCCTTAAAGTAAAATACGGAAATGTCTGTAGTTAACATACAGTATGGAATCATACGTAATATATCCGTAAGCCTGCTGCGGACACTTGCACGAAAAAATCGAAAATTTATAAGTTACACAGATGTAAAATATATGGTTATATTTTAATAACATCACAGGTAAATCTGCAAATCTGTATAAACGCAATTGTAGCATTATAGACATGTAAATATGGCTCAGTTCCGTGTGACGAAACTGTTTTACGGAAACTTCTGTTGGATTAAGAACTAAATTTTCGTGAATTCACGGAGGTATCTGGAGAAATTTTTACCGGAAATTCCGTAAATCGACGGAGAAAATTTTTTACAGTGTAGTAGTTGGTTTAGTAGTAGAAATGTACACGTAGGCCTATTTGGACCTTCGCTTGTCCTAAAATTAATTTTTAAATCCTTATATAGTCTATTGCTAAAAAAAAAAAAAAAAAAAAAACTACAATTTTTAATGCAACCTATAATCACAAGTACTATAGTAAAAAATCCGCCAATGTTAGTATTTGTATTCTTTTTGGAATTATTTTTTCCTTACGCTGTAACAACGTTTCGTATAGACTACAGCAAAGAAAAATATTTCTTTGTGGCAGTTTGATTTGCGGTAAAGAGATATTGGTTGAAATATTAATTTGTGTTACTGAATGTCTTCTTTAAAAAGTTATCCTTCAGATCAGTTTTACTTTCATTTTAGCACAAAATACGTGTTTTTCACTATAGGCCTACAACATGTCTTCAATAAACTAAGAGCTAGCACTACCACAAAGATTACCCTACACAACTACCTACCGCAGTTTAATAGTAACGCAATTTTTTGTCTGTTCAAAATCTGAACATACATTGTCTTTGCGCCAAAGCCAATTGAAGTGGTTGGTAACTTATTTAAAACAAAATTTATTTATGAATAAAAATTTTCGTTGAGGCAAAAATAAAGTGTCTTTAGCGTGTCTGAACGAGCAACTAAGAATTTGATAACTTCAGCGTACAATATAAATAACTTTCCAAAATTAAATTAAAATGTCTTTGTACGTAATTTAATTCTTGACAGACTGAATTGTTTTGTTGGGTATTGGCAGCGAACGTTATGACTACACTAAGCACGAGAAGATAGTCGGACTGCGGGAGTTCCTCAGATTGTTCTCGAGACTATACGGGAACAGGTAGCAGTTCCCGAAACGCCGTATCTGTTGCCGTCGAAGATACATCTTCGTCTCTGTTATATTTATTGTGTTGTCTTGTCTATAGGTCGTTCGAGATAAAGTGAGCACTAAAATTTTAACCTTTGAAAAATATCACCAGCCGTGCGTATAATTCAACATTAACTATAGTCCCTTTACTGCTTTTATGGTTGACAGCGAAATTACGCAAAATAGTTCCGTATATTATCTAATTCAAATACAACAATGCCGAAATAAAAACAACCGAAATGGACATTATTGTATTTTATATAATTAACTCACCTTTTTAAAATCAAACCGTATGGATCCATGCCGACTGCACAATTTATTTTACACGCGCAAACATAAAGTGACGTGTCCCGAGAGGTTAGACGTTCCCGTCGTTAGCCGTCACACGCGGAATGATACGAATTGGTTGAACATTATGTCTATAACTGAGTAGGACTTTCTTGAGTGCTCACTTTACCTCGAACCAAGTGTACAACCATTTCTGCCGCTGTGTTCTTCATTTCTGTTGTCCTCGTTCATCGTTGTCGTCTTTTCCATGCACCTAGATTGGTCCTTGTTTGTTTAGACTTTTTTTTTCGTTACTTATAGGCATATAGGTAGGGACCCCTGTTTTTCGCGAAAAGAATTATGCCCCACTTTGTTTCAGTGCCTTACGTACACATCTACAGTTCTGATTCATGGTTATTGGTAGAGTGTCAATGGGAAGAGCCGTATCTCATTTGACTGAACCAATTACAATAACGTTCTTACAAAACCACACGTCTGTGATTAGCCGGTAGAATACTAAGGCTGGTGAGAGTTAAAATATCCAATCACTGACCACGAAGCAGAACTGCAGGCGTGCGCTTAAGGGCGCTACACATCCTCAGTTTTCAACGTCTTTATTTATTTTTATATTTGCACCAGATATTTTTTTTTTATTTTAGACATAAATTGTGACTAAATCTTCCCCTTAGAAAATTGTTGTATCTCTCATAGTTTTCGCGCAATGAGTCGTAAACTTCAAAATTTGCACTTTACGGTTTTATGTAGTCTACGCCACTAAAACCAACCAACATACTGAACCGAAAAAATTCACAGTGTATAACAATGTTATAGGCTATGAATTGAACTATATAAAATAAAAAATAAATACACTTTTGTATTTTTAAACAATTTTGGAAATTTTTAAATTTTCATTTCAAAATTTCGCATTTTTTATTAAATAGAAATTTATTTTATTTCTTGTTTTTAGACGTGTCATTTCATAGTCTACAACATTTTTTATACACTATGAATTTTTTCGGTTTGGTATTACAGTTGGTTTTAGTGGCGTACATAAAACCGTAAAGTGCACATTTTGACGTTTACGGCTCATTACGCGAAAACTATGAGAGATACAACAATTTTCTAAGAGGAAGATTTAGTCACAATTTATGTCTAAAATAAGAAAAAAATATCTGGTACAAATATAAAAATTAATAAAGGCGTTGAAAACTGAGGTGTACCGCGCTCTTAGACACTGAAACAAAGTGAGGCAAAATTCTTTTCGCGAAAATCAGGGGTCCCTACTGATAGGTAGGCGCCGGAAAATTTCGCGGATTCAATCAATGACACACATTCTAAAATACACTGCCCCACGCAAATTGAAGCCCCGTCTATTCGTCCATTGTCTGTTGTTCCACTGAGTAGCAGTTAGTGGACAGATAGTCGGGGCCTTGAGTATGCACAGGACAGTTCATTCTAACATGCAGGTAACTGAAAGCGCGAAATTTTTCGACACCTACTTATAGGCTCTACCTAGAGGCCGGAAGTTTTCGGGAAAATATTTTTGCACTACTTTGATTCAGAACCTCAAGAGCGCGTGGTACATAACTCAACGCTAAACGCATTAATCTAGCATTTAACTGCAGTTTTCTTGCGAAAATTAAACAATAGTAATCCTAGGCAATAGTTTTAGACAACATTTTAAACAAAATTGTTTCCAGTGTTACGAACTTCTGAGGCACAATCTCTGACGCCGGAATCTCGTGCATTTAAGGCCATGATCATTCATTTATTTCAAACAATTGCAAATAACTCGAACTTTTTTTAACAAAATGCTTTGAAAAAAGTTTGACACTGTGTACAGTCATACGATACGTAAATCATATTATACACAATCTTGCCATAGCGTTTTTTTCAATAATGTACCGTTTGCTAGAAAAAATTATTTTGCTTACTTTTGGCTCATTTTGACAACAAAATATGCGATATTTCAGGGAATAAAATCTAAACATCCGTTTGGTGTATTGCAACAGAAAAATTCAGATGCAAACGGTGATATATAAGTTTTAAAACTGCCAGAATGAATTTTTTATATGGGGCCTATGCATTAATTTGCGTTGAAAAAAAATCGAAACCACTGCAAAACTAAAGAGCAAGGCCTTAACTGCAGCGCAAGAGATCACGCGTAACATAATTTTGGGTAAATTTTGATTCATAAAGTTGGCAAAGACGATTATCTAGGATTGCCATAGAGTGTTTTATCAATATTGACTTCGTAGAAATCAGTTGATGTTTTCAGCGTTTATTTATCTACGATGCACTCTTAACACGCAAATCTGCAGCTGTGTTCTGTGATTATTAGCGGTGTGACTTTGTCCAGGGACGTATTTCATTGACTGTGCCAATCAGAACAAGGCTACTGCGTTCCCTCACGTCTGTGACTTGTGGATAGTAGAACCCCTAGACGCTGGGAGTTAACACCGTCCAATCACTGACCACGAAGCAGAACTGCAGGTGTGTGTAAGTCACTGAAACAAAGTGGTGCAAAAATCTTTTCGCGAAAACTTAAAGTCTCTAGCTAGGGACCAATATTTTTCGCGAAAAAAAAATTTGCCCCACTTTGTTTTGGTGTCTCACGTGCACATCTGTAGTTCTGCTTCATGGTCAGTGATAGGATATTTTAGCTGTAACGAGCCTTGGGATTCTGGCGGCAAATAACAGACATGTGTTGTTGCAGGAACGTTATTAACTGGCTCAGTTGAACGAGATATGGCTCTTCACACAGACACGCTGCCAACAACCATGAAGCATAACTGCAGATGTGCACGTAAGGCACTGAAACAAACTGGGGAAAAATTATTTTAGCGATTACTTCCTGTCCCTAGCTATAACTAATTCTGAATTATAGGTTTTTATTTTTTTTTTGCTACAGCAATTTATGGCTTCCATTGCTTTGTTTCTTCGTTTTTGTTTTGCTCATTTTCTCGTGTTAGTCTTACTAGGCGAAAGTAACTGCGGGTTTTCTGCGTTTCAGCAAGATTCGATAGTACCTACTGACGCAGCCTATAGGCAACAAAATGCTTCAGTTTGTCAAACACCGGCCCCCATTGCAAAAATCATTCAAAGATGACATTTTAGTGCTTATCTATTATCATTATGAAAATTTTTTAGAATTTGAAAGCCAAATACAAAAAAAAAAAAAATATCCCAGATTACATTTCTTGCGAACTTTAGGAGCAGACCAAATTTTAATAGTGTGAAAAAAAAAATAGTGAAGAAAAGTATCTATGACGCGGTTATTTTAACAAGGAATTCGGCGTGTAAGAGACTACGCCGAAGGAATGTGCCTTTCTGGTAGGAAAAATTCCGCGAAATGACGGCAAAAAATTATCTAACTTAATATTTAAAAAATATATTTTAAGCTTTAATTTATGTAGGTCCTATAACAAGCCCACTTTCTCAAACGTAACACACAACGTCCATCCAGCAGCAGGAGAAGTAATATTATTTCGTCTGCGCTAGACACGTAGCCTAGGTCTTTAGCGCTCTTGATATGACTATGGAGCGGCGACGGAATGAAGAGGCGGGATAAAAGGAACATCGCCTAAAAATCCGCCGACCAACGGCATCGTCCGACACAATTCCCACATGCGAGAATCCGGGCATACACCACAGAATAGAACCCAGATATCCTTGGAGGGAGGCAAGCGTTGTAGCCACTGCGCAAACCGCGGCCCCTCCAACTACTGTAACTGGGGTCAAATAGTGGGCTTCATTCTCGGCATTTTAACACACAGACACGTGAATTTCGTTTATTATCTGTCAGTGGACTGGACTTTAAGCAACTGTGTGTTATTCTGACTTCTGCTGTTGGCGCGCATGAGGAACTTTATCAATCAAGTGGCAAACTGTAAAATACCCTCTATATTGTAATGCAGGTACACAAAGATATGAAGTCCTGGGGACAATAAAGTTATGGAGTGCGTTCAGGTAAGTATTCGTACATAAAACTGCAATGTGTCGTATTCCACAATGCTGAAAGTTGTACTGAAAACCTTTTTCTAAAAATATGTTTTAAAGAAATACAATATTTTGATTTGCACGAAATTAAATCAAGATTAATTTTTTTGGATTTGAATACATTGTTATTGAAGGTGTAAAAATATAATTTCTGCCCTGATGTAACAAAATGTTAGCTTCACGTAAATAGAGGGTTGCAACATTTTGCTGTTTCACGGACGATATGTCAGTGAACTCTAGTCTGTCGCCAAATAATAACACGAAATGTTCACGTCTCTGCTAATACAGTACAGCGTATATGCATAACAGCGTTAAAATAGTGGGCAGACTTGAAGTGAGCGCGACGTTACGTGCGGCTGAGCGCACCTGACGCGCCGACATCTTGCGGCGCGCCCGCGCGTAATTTAATCAAGAGCGTCGAGATAAAGGCAGGCGCGATCGACCGTATCCCTCCTCGCCAGCGGTGCCGTGGTCGGCGTGGACAAAGAGAAGCCGCCGCGAACCCATTGGTCGTGGTGGGCGGGTCGGCATGGCGGCTCGGGCCCCGCCTCCTTATCCCCGCAGCCACGCCCACGCGGTGGGCTCCGGGGCGCCAGTACCCGCGGCGCGCTCGAGCGAGGCAGTCGCTCTGGAGGACCACCGCGTCGCCATGGTGTCGTACTACAACCCCCTGGCCGTGTACCGCCACCACCAGACACAGCAGCAGGGGGCGGCACCCGGGGGTGGTGTAGCCGCCACAGCCGCGCAGTTCCCTACCGCCGCCTCCTGGTACCCGCAACAGCAGCCGCCCCCACCGCCTCCACCCCCGCAGTACGAGGACCCTCAGTGGCATCATCATCACCACCACCACCACCCGGTCTTCCACGGCGCCGCAGACTGGGGCGAGTACCACCATCATCACCACAACCACCAGGCGCCGCCGCCTCTGCCGTCGCCGCCCATCACCGTGTGCAGCGGCGAGCTGTCGAGCCCGCCTGCCGCCGCCTCCGTGTCTCCGCCGTGCGCCGCAGTCACCGCCCCGCGCCCGCCCCCCGTCCGCAGCCCTTACGAGTGGATGAAGAAGCCGTCCTACCAGAGCCAGCCTAATCCAGGTCGGTCCCAACACCGTCTCTACTCTCTGCTAGACTTCAAACACACCTGTCTCTGACGGTTCACTAAGCCATTCATAGTCGACGACTGGAGACCGGGAAAATTTGCGGGTTCAATGTCTTGTAGGCTAGCCCCCAAGAATATCGGCGTATTCAAGAAGACAACATCTGTTCATTAGTTGCTCACTGACACAGTGAAATGGGTATGCGTTTAGTTAATATTGTGTTATTGGCTCAGCGACTTTCGGAAGGTGTTAAATAAGTCAAAGGATAATTACGAAACTAATACGAACCTACAGTTGCTGGAATTACAGCTTGTGCCCAACAGAAAACGCGAATTTTTCAGGTCCCTATCGAAGACACTTAGCGACACATTCGTGTGTAGCGGCGAAATGACATCACCTGTCCTTATTTTTTTTTTTTATTTTATTGCACAAAAATATTCCCTGAGCCTGAGCTCGTAATGGGAATAGTACACACAAATTAAGTCCATGTTTATGACATAATAATAATACATACGCTTTAAAAATAATGTCAACACTTGAGAGTCTTGGCTAAATATTAATATTGACCTAGTTACGTATTTACAACATTTTGAGCAAATTGCTCGTATGCCCTCTTCTGAGCTGCTCAGCATACCTTTTGGCTCGAGTTAATTCTAATAGACCCTTTATGTTCCCCAAAAAAATGTTCTTACTGGCAGCAGTGTCTTTGTGGTCACACGTCTGTCATTTGACTGTGCCAACAGGAACACGGTTACTGCGACACCACACGTCTGTGATTTGCGGGTAGAACCGCAATATGCGTGACAATTTAAAACATCCTATCACTGACCACGAAGCAGAACTGCACACGAGCACGTAATGCTCAGAAAAAAAAAGAAAAAAAAAAGGTTTGTGCAAAAATCTTTTCGTGAAAATCAAAGGGTCCCTACCAATGCCGAATTCTTGTTCCCGAAATAGCTACCTTTATATGAAATATGCGTTGTTTTCTGTTGGCAGCCAAAAAAAAAAAAAAAAGCTGTCGCACTCTTGTGCGTTTGTCATTCGCTGGCGCCTTTTTTGCTGGACACAGAGAATGATTCTGGACTATAGGCCTAGATAATGATACCTTGGTTTCGCGAAAAGATGCCTTGACCAGTTGTACTTAAAACCACTGTATCTTACACACCTGAGACCGCTTGAATAATTACAGATATAACGTGTCTTGCGACTACGAATAGGTATTGAAATATTTTGAGAGTTATATGAACTACAGACCAATTTTCTGTGGATGCTTACAGTCTTTTCGATTGGTTCATAGGCTGCTGATCCATATTCGCACTTGACTAAGCGCAAAGCGGTAAAATACTGTGTCCGTGTTTCCTTGCAAGCTTGTCATTAGCTCAGATTCCTGCTGGTGGTGTCTGATAAATCTCATTAACACAAGTTTGCTGTTTAACTTATCATCCACAAACGATTTCGCGAAATATTCCTGTCTCAACGAATCATGATCGTGAGGTGTTGTAGCAGCCAGGTTCTTATTGGTGCAGTTATGTGTACTGATGCATGGAAAACAGAAAAAAATAGTAAAATGCACATGTTGGCAAGATTGCTTATTTCTGTGGTTAGCCTATCTGCTCAGAGTTTTAGGCCCTTACTAGGCATCGTGAAGGTTTTAGAAGTTAAGATATCAGAGCACATATATCGAAAAAAACTGTTCCACAGTTTTGTTGAAGATAGTGTATGTTGACTAATTTCTTAAAGACAAAATACACAATGGTTTCCACTAATTATTCAATCAGGGAAATTGACATTGATGAACTAATTAGACAAATCTATGTAATTTTTTTTATTACAAAAAATTCGACTATATACTATAAATTATTTTATACAATTTCCATACCTGCTTAAGTTTAGAAAAAAAAAAGATCTTCTAAACAGCATAAATGATTGGTCATGGCCTCACCGTCACATCATAGTCAATGAGAAAGAGAGTAAAAATAAAAGCTTTGGTTAATGTCTTTAGCTAATTATATTATTGATTGTACTTAATCAGTAGTTGCCTAGAGAGAAACAATGTTTTGCTTCAAGAGTTTTCATTTTTTGTCAAAAAATTATTTTATATTCAGTTATTTCACAATCACCTCTGGAAACTCATTTTAAATTCGACGCCAATAGCTCGTCATTTTTGTTGTCTAGCTCTTAAATTACAGATAAAGACACATTAGTTTTGTTAATTGGTTTTCGCATAGTTTCTGCAAAAATTTGGTCTTGTAGCTTAAAAGAATTAATTTCAAAAATATATTTTAATGCACATAAAATTACTAAAAATATGTTAAGATATTAATTTCAATAATTTCAGTTTTGTAGTTGCCGTAGGCATAATAACATGTTTTGGAGATTAAACTAATTTATTTGGAACACATTTAACATGAATGCGACTTAAAATGTGTTAGGTCAGCTAATCTTGCACTGTCTCGCAATTTTAAAAGTAAAATAGAAAGCATGCATCAATCATCTTAAATGAGAACCTTCTCTCCACAAATAGACGCTGTCAATAAACAAACCAGAGCGATAAATGTACACGCAAAGGAACGGAAACACAATTGGAGCAAATAGCAGGTGATCCTACACAGCAAAGCACTGAGGCCTACGTACATGACTAACAACGCATAAAACCAACAACTTGCGAAATCACAATAATCATTCAATAATTGTGATGTTAACCTCTACAAGTTTCCAATGCCTAACAATGCGTTAATATTTATATTTTATTAAAATCAGTGTTCGTAAAGTTAACAAATAATTTTTAACGATATAAACAACAATGACTTTATTAAAATTAAGTTTTGAAAGTCTGACTTATATTATGTTCATTTAGCAAATGACCACATTCCCCTTATGCTGTCAATATGGCTGGAAAACATGGTTTCATGGTTTTTTACTCAAATCTAACATACCGATGGAACATGTTCTTTGCTCTTATATAGGCTACTACAAACACTGTAGGTTTTTTTTTTTAAAAATAGAAATGGTATCCCGGAAATATATTGCACCAACATAATAAAAAAAAACAGTAGCCTATCCCATTTGTCGAGTTTATTGCCTACCAAGCCAAATATGGAAACGAATTTTCAGGTGTTCTAAATTATTGTATAATACAAATCAGAATGGCTGAATCACATCGGGTTAAAAAGCTCTCACTTCTCACGTATAGGCATAGAGAAAATAAACATTCATACGTCCTGGAAGTGCGCTGAAAGCATAAAGGTAATATATATTTACTCTAAGGCTGAAAGCAATTTTGAAATAAACTCCTGTCAAGCAATGATGTTTGTAAGAAAGGATAAAGCCACTGGTGTTACTGATTCAATCTGAAGTAAAATTGACTCCTTATGATAACAAACAATGTAAGAAATGATCCGGAATAATGCCACACGCTAAGTCACAATTAAATATTTTCCTCGTAAGGTTTGGTCGATCTCCTAAATTTGTCCAGAAAAAAATTGTCAAATTGTAGTTATAGGCAGTTCGGAATAAACTGAGCACTCCAAAAAGCGCTGCTAAAGATCTATTTACAGCCAATTCGTATCTTTCCGCGTGTAACGGCTAACGACGGGAAAAGTCTAACCTCCTGGGACACGTCACTTTATGTTTGCGCGTGTAAGGTAAATTTTTCAGTCGATAGGTACATATATATAGTTTGATAAAAAAAGAAGTTTATTAATTATATAAAATAGAATTATATCGCTGTCAGTTTATTTTGTTTCAGTATTGTTGTATTTAAATACGAATAAACACGGAAGGAACTATGTTGTGTTATTTCGTTGCCAACCATACAAGCAGTAAGGTGACTATTGGTAATGTTGAATTATATGTAGTAACAGCGAGTTATATTTTTCAAAGGTTAAACATTTTATTCCGAACGGCCTATACCAGACTTTTAGCCTAGGCCTACGTAGTAGGCGTAACAATACCAAATAAGTTTTACAATTTTCTTTCTGAAGTAGGGTTATGTTAGTTTGCCTG
The DNA here is from genome assembly GCA_003012365.1 of Medauroidea extradentata. Lineage (NCBI taxonomy): Eukaryota > Metazoa > Arthropoda > Insecta > Phasmatodea > Phasmatidae > Medauroidea > Medauroidea extradentata. The sequence continues at coordinate 151,023 of PNEQ01033521.1, read as the reverse complement.
AACCAATATGTTAGAAAAAGTTCATTACCATGTATGTTATTTACCCGGACTTTCTTTTTACTATGCAGGCATAAGCTACATTTTAAATGAAAATTCTTAAATGGCACAGATAGAATTTTTCACTCTCCGAGGATATGGGAAATCACCACTCTACATAAAAACATTGGATTACGGGGAGGCGAGAACAACGTTGTAACCAACATTTACTGTATCTTAAAAGTTAGTAAAAAGTTGGAAACCATTGTGTAAGTTATATCCTGCTTGTGGGATGCCACTTTGCTGCTTGTAATAACAGCTGGAACCACTGCGCACTATATATGTCAAGTAAATGTTAAGCATTACAACATTGCTACTAGAAGCAATTTATTTGACCGACTATATCAATTTTGTTGCATACAACTTTGTTCGTATCCATCCTACTATGATTTTCTAACATATTGTTTCACTCTGTGGAAATTAATGCTGTAAATAAAACGGAGGGACTGGAACATTTCGCATTTTAACTTCAGCGCACGCTACATTTTGGACTTATATAGCCTATATTTCTGCCAAAGTTTCAATTGGATCGCAGTATACAAGAGACGTGTTGAAACCTAAGAACCAGTAAGCAGCATGCTTCGAGACAATAACGGTATCTTGAGCTACCAGGTCTGGCTAGACACATGCTGAATTCGCGTTATTTTCTGACATCCGAGTAGATGCCAAGTGATTATAGGCTCGTTCGACGTCTCCTGCTGGCCGATATCCAGCATGGGCGTACCCAGGAGGGTGGTTTTTGTTGTTCGAACCCCCTCCGAAATGTCAGTTTCCTTATCTAGGTATTATATTTTACATTACAAATGGTAGAATGTACTACAAATACAACCAAAATGTTAATAAAGTATGTTAGTGTTATTTTTAGAGACGTCAAACACAGATGACATTGAAACATTTATTCAATATGGGAGTTCAAAACCCCCTCCGAAAACTATTCCGCCCATGCGATATTGCGGTGCCAAGCCGCGGAGAATGCTTAACACGGTAGAGAGGACAATCTCTGTAAATACGTAGGCCTAACACACGTAAATGACTACACATAAAGGTTCGTGACCAATTGAATCGCAGATTATGGTCTGTTATGTGCAGGAAAGTGAAGTTTAGTCTGCTACCAAATGATAACGCGAATTTTGTATGTCTCTAATAATAGGTCATAACATGATGGGTTACCAGTGAATGTCACATAGAGGCGAGTTGTCGGTGAGAAGACAGCACGCCAGTTCAGTCACTTGCGTCTAGAGACTAGGGTGAGGCACGACGTGCGTGCTGTGTCGTCCGTATTGCTTCCGAACTTCTGACCTTGAACAAGCAAATTACGCTCACCCAGACGGCCACCTTCAATTTCGCGTCGCAATGAAATGTGCTGAATTTCACCGTCAGAGATCGCGCCCCAGAAATACGTCACCCGGGCGAAATATTTACTAAAATGTAGGAAGAAGCTATTTAATAGGATTACTCAATTTTAATTTTCCATCTTGGCTTCTAGAAACCTGCCATTTTCAATTGATGTAGTTGGCATTGATTTATCTTTAATTTACCGTGAATCTCCTATAAATTATAACACGCCAAAACAAAGCATAACATTGTCATGAAAAGTAAACTGAGCGTACAGGCATAATTTTAAGTGTAACACATAATGTTTTTTTGTGACTTGATGTCATCTGTACCGTAACAAAACATCTTCATTCATACAACGTGTCCGTAACTTGTGTCGTTATCTTCGTAAAATTATGAAAGGTTTGTTTTCCGCGTTAAGGTTGTTCAAGTGGGGAAAAAACATAATTTTATACTTGTATGAAATAGTGTTAGTTTTGTACACATTACTTGAGAGTACACATACTTCTAACGGAAAAAAATTAGCTCATCTAGTTTTCCCGTAATGGCACTTCAAAGTCAAAATTTGTGTGTTTTTACTTCATACAAAACTTGAAAACCAGATAACATAATGAAATGAAAAAAATTACATCAAAACCACATGTCCTGGTCTATGGCTTGTAGCATTTAAAACCCGTTACAAAAAATATTTATGTGAAATAAAAAATTTCAAAATTTGAAAATTATTTTGGTACTTTTAGAAATTTATTTTAAACACAAAAATATTTT